>VWYE01006041.1:209989-268750 GCA_013398995.1 Alaudala cheleensis
AAAAAAAAAAAAAAAAAAAAAAAAACACCCCCACCAGATTAGTTTCTCCTGGTATTATATAAATTGTAGGTTTTTTTCATTTTTATTTCAGGCATACATTCTATAGTTTTTCTATACGTGCAGGATATACAATGTATATTTGCATTTATGTTCTAAAAGTGTAAGGGTGGACATTATTCATTTTCTCTCTGTGTGAGCTCTCCTTCAAGCCTGTTCTTATTTAGAATATATGAGTAGGATACTGTGATCATAATTTTATGACAAAATCTGTCTTTGAATTAGGGATTTTTTTTTAAACTTTACTTTGTGGTGACTTTATTACTTTTGATATACATGACATAACATTGAATATTTTACGTAGCTGTCAGAATATAAAAAGCAGAGGAACATGGATTAGGTAGTCCTGAAGAACTGTCAGAAGTAGAACATTTCTATATAAAAATTCTGTGGTTAATTATTGGGATTTTAACACAGCAGTAATGGGTTTCTCAGAAACCCAAATTAATTAATGTTTTAAAATGCTTTCAAAAATAAAATATTGAAAGCTAAACTAGTTTCCCATACTGTTTGGATTATTTATATCTTAATTTCCATATTATTTGTTTTCATAGAAGTGTTGTTGGCTAATATTGTGTATATACCCTTTACTTTAAACTGCCAGTAAGAAGTTACCAGCAAGCATTTTAGAACTTTGCTCACTTTGTAGAAGTAAGAAAAATATCATTTCCCGACAGATCCAAAAAACTTAACAAGTTTTCATACTTCTCTAAAAACTTATAACAACATTTCATTAACCAGGTTCCCCACAGATCTATAATATCAGTTCAACTTAAAACAAGTTTGTGTATAAAATGCCCAGATTAATTTACTATATCATGATCAAAGAAAATTACTTTGTAGCTTTTAACCATTCACTGCTGCACATTGACAGCATACACCCAAAATATACTGTAAACAAAGGCGTTTGTAGGGATAATTGAAATGCAGATCTATTTTGGAGAAATCTATCTGAAAATAATAAACATTTACAACAGGGTTTTGAGGGAGTGTTCCAACTTACCTCGCCTGTCTGTAGGTTCCATTTCTTCAAGCTTGTGTCATAAGGAAATCATTAAATCTTGTTTTCCTTTTTTAGTTTTTTTTTCCTCTTCCTTTTTTCTTTCTTCCTCTTTTAGAGGGATATCAGTTAGGGAAAAGTAAAAGAAAAATACATCCCTGGCAGAAATCCCCAGTGGGATTTCAACTTCAAACCTTCTTTAGCAGGGCACTTGAAAAATTTGTTACCTAATGGTGTAGTCCTGGGTTCCAAGAAAATTCCAAAAGATCCATTAAGGCTTTTGAGCTCAATGTTCATGTCATACAACTTTTTTCTTTTCTTTTTTAGCAGCTCTTGAAACAATTTTTTAAGGGAAGGAATAACTTACAGTCCTTTTTTCCCTAGCCTTTGGTTTTACTGCAGTTCTCAGGAATAAAGTGGAATGTAGCATTAGGGTCTAGTGTCTTTGATGGCCTCATCATCTAATCATAGGTTTAACATTACTCATTTGCTGGCTCCAGGAATTCCTGCCATTAAGGGCCCTAGAGATGAAACTTTGCCTCAAATATTGATTGAAAGGAAGAGAGAGAAATTTAAGCTCTTTCTGCAATGCTCTTTCTTTAGACATCTCAGTAAGGCTATGTAACAAATGCAGCAAAAATCAATTTGTTATTTTTATGACTACTATACATGTTGGATTTTATTTCAAAGTATTTTAAAAATAAGATTCACTTTATACTTGGAATAATGGGAAGAGCCTAATAATTTTGAAGCTTCAAACATTTATTTATTTTCTTCAGTGTTTGCTTGGAAGAACTCTTTTCCATCCACCTAATTACTTGGGGAAATTGCAAGCTTTTAGTTTTTATACTCCATCTGATACTTCAGGGTCATTTCTTTGTCTTCTAAATAAGGAGGATTTTGTCTCCGGATGTCCATTAATTTATAAGTACTTCAGGAGCTGATGCTGTAGTTTGTGTTGGGGGAGTCATGGTAATTGTTTCTTCAGGAACTGGTCAACAGGGGGCCATAATGGTGCAAATTGCAGTCTCCTCCCCTCACCTTCCTGACCTTTGGAATATCCTTCTGAACAGTAGCATCTTCACAGAATACAGTGGTTTATCCTACAGGTGTAAACAAACCAGTCTGTACTTCTCTTCATCTAGAGGGAAGATGCTTTGTTTTTTATTTTTTGAGGTTTTTTTTTTTTTTTTGCTACTTATGTTTTCAAGTTATCTGTCAAAAGAAAACATGACATAAATGCTATGAAAATACTAATACATAAAATTGCTAGGAGATAATGACAGACAGCCAAATATCATAATCCAGCCTAATGTTATCAGAATTTGGAATTAAGATCATAGGGGATTTTGTCCACAGCAAATGAAGATAACTCATCTCTATATAAAGAAGAGATAGTGCTACCTGACTTTTTCCTTATGACAAATTAAGCAGTATGAACTGGAAAGACTGCATAAAGTATATAGTTTGTGGGTTTTTAATAATCCCAGTGTAAATAGGGCTTTTCTTCCTAACATGGGTAAATGCTTCATTTTCAAATTGAATGACATTTTACAGATTATGTGGGCAAGTTTGAAATGTGTCACTCAAAAGATAGATGATGATAATAAAAACCTTTGAAAAGTACAATTTTGTTTGCACAGAACAGAGTAACTTTAGACATTGAAAAGGAAAGGGAAATGCAAAGTTTGTTTTCCTTTCATTTGCTACAGCAAATTAGATGCTTTTATGCTTTTTATGTTGGAAATTCCATGTTAACGACTACAGATTAGCAAGGATGTCAGAATTTTTTTTCTTATCTGAGCTCCTGAATAAAATCAACATTGCCAGCGGCTCACATCCAAGGTATGGTCTAAATTTACATGAAATATCACATTACAAATGTCTGAAGGTACATGTCATGGATAATTCAGTTCATATGGGCAGCCTTTTAGGCTCTGAGGGATATGCAATCAAGCCTTTCCCCCAAAGGAATTTGGAGTTTCTGTGAAAAATACATTTTAAGTTTGAAAGGAACTCCTGTATGAATGGTACATCATTTGTAGGTTTGAGGAAGAACAAAAAAGCACTGCAAGATTATTTCTTGTACTGTTACTTGTATTATATTTTTCCTAGTAATACCTACTGCACTAAATTAAAATTCAGGGTAATTTGAAGGCTTTCTTTTCTGTATTTCTTATATATACCATAATCGCACATTCAAGTACTTGAAAAAGAACTTCTAGGTAATTAGTAATAAACATATAATGATTCTCCCTTTTCCTAGAACAGACATTTTTATTTGGATTTAGTCCATTTTAACATAAAATGGATGAAGATGTGTTATGTTTGACAAGATCTGTATTTGATTAGCTGGTCTTTGTTCCCTCAGCCTAGGTGAGCATGTCACAGCTGTGTTGCTGTTGGAGTGGCAGATTTCTTCAATAAGCTGTGCAGTTTAAGAAAAATGCATCAATGTTTGCAGTGTAGTTCCTTCTTACATCAGATTTAGATTTCCATTACTTTTTTTCATATTCTTTTTTCTTTTTCTTTCCTGACCAAAACACTACAATAGTTCCTAATTACTTCCAGATCTTTTGCAGATTCTTCTCTTTGGGGAGACAGCTTCTGAAGAAATTGAGTTGTTTTCTCCCAAAAGAGTTTCATCTCATGCCACTTGTATTTTTCTGTATCTTATCTATTACAAGGGAAATTTATTTTCTTATAAAGAAAATACTTATTGTTTAAGACATCTTGTTACTCAGTCTGTTTAAAAATATAATTATTATAAGGATAAATGCCTCATTGTCCCAAGTGGAAGGAAAAAATTTGGAACAATATCAAGAAATTAATCCCGCTCCAAGGAGAAATGTAGAAAAGAAAACAAATAAATACCCCAAAGATGTGTCTGGCTGGTGTGAATTCAAAGGAATCTTCAGAGAGGAAATTTGGTAGTGGTTTTATCTCTGAGAATAGAGAAAGGCCCATCAACCAGGTACTGCAGGGATTTCAGTAGACAGGAGCACATCAAAATGTAGATTCTGTCACAAAGTATGGGACTGCTCTTCAGAAATTGGCAATTGCTCAACACAGAAACCAAGGAAAAAGAATTCTGGTCCCTGCAGTTGACCAGAAGAAGCCCTGAAATATGCAATTATATAGTAGAAGCACAGTGCACAGATTTTGATATTAACCATATTGTATTCAACAGTTTCTGTAAGAGCTTAAGGAAGATTTGTCCAGCTCTGCTGTGCAGAAACCTTTTTTCATTATAGATTTTATTTTTTTTTTTTTTGTAATATTTCTTGTCTGTTTACTCTTGTTGCCAATATTAGCTTCAACTTTTAAATTATGCTTCTTGGTCTCCCTCCAGAGGTATTCCTAGAGTTCTCATAGTCTATAAGTTTTGTTAAATAAGCAATAGCCCTTTCAGAGTACCTGTGATAGCAGAACAGTTGTAGAAGTGTTTGTTATTTGTTTTTTTGACACCAACTGCAATAGGAAAGGCTGAAGGTAAATAATAATTGCTTCACTTAAATCTAAGGGAAAAAACCTGCAACTTAATCTGCGTAGGAACTTAAGTTTGATATCACTTCAGTGATGAAATTAGGGTTGGTTATGCTAATTCCTATGAGAATATAATTTTTTAAACTTTCTTTCCCTTATCATGAAACAAGTTGAGTGTTTTACCTTTGCTTGTGTTTTCCCATTTGTTCTGTTGCATTATCCTGTCTCTGTTTTCATACTAGTGCAAATAGGAGACAATGCTGCATATCATATCACTGAAAAAGTCTGATTTAAAATTTGATTTTATTATAGAGGAGAATGATGCCTCTGAACACACGTGCAAACATGCAGAAGCTCATCGTTTCAATTATCCTTTTTTTCCAGCGTTTCTTAAAAACATTTATCCTGACAAAGTTCTGTATCTGCTAAGTTACTTCCATCCTGCAGCTTCTTCTCTGCTAACCCTACTTTCATACCAGTGCTGATATTTACAAGACTAACTCATAAACACATGTGAAAGCTGCTCAGACATTTGTTCCCTAGTTTAGTGGGTTAAGCTAAGGGCCTTGTTCAAAAGCCACCAGAGAGACTCAAAGAAAAGGATTGGGACTGAAAAACTGGGGAGCACAGGGGAGGAAAAGAGAAAATACAATTTGTGTTTTCATGGCAGCAAGCTGTAAATTCAGATCTCTGCATCTAATGGAATAATACTCTTGGGTTACAGTTTTAGTGGTCAGTTTAGGCTTCTCTCTGGCCAAGATCATACTTATCAGATGTATTGTGTCCTCTCCATGCCCAGTTCCGTATTGCTGCTGCTCCCTTTCATCACTATGTACATCACTATGTATTGGAAACAGTCATATCAAACCAAAAATTAACTCAGAGTAAAAAAGTTATTTTTAACTGATTATGCTTCTAGGGTAACCATGAACCCAATAGCTTATAGCAAGTGGCAGATCAATGGCTGGGGCTCTAGGAAAGACAGGCTGCCTCTGTGACAGTCAAGATACAAGAAAGGAATTTTGGCATTTGATGGGAGAAGTTAGAGCAAGAAGTTAAAATTAACGAAAAAAAACCCACAGATTTTCATATGCTGGGCAAGGCACTAGAAATGTGTATGAAATTGTCAGCAATGTCGTTCTAAAATGAAGCTTTGTGTCTTCACATTTTACCACAGGCTCAAATTTAAATTCAGTAACTGGAATCTTTGCAGGTAAAGTAAGTACATCCTATAATATTCTCCTTCTAGTTGGACTATATAAAGGTCCATCAAGAGGGAAGCAATATTTCTACTGTGTCCTTATGCAGTACAGCTTAAAAACATACTTAGGTTCTAATGTTGATTTTGGGCTCTTTGTAATCCACATGGCCTATACACAAATAGGTTGTCATACACACAGTGTAATTTCCAAAATGAATTGTACAAGCTACAGGAGAAGCCACATACTTTTGTTCCATTCTGTTTATATGCATTTCATTTTTTCTGTAAAATTAAGTGGATTGCTGGGAAGAGGTTTTTTTGTGTTAGATTTTTTTTAGGATTTTTTTCCCCTCTCAGCATTTCTCACCCACTGTAAGGAATTCTGGTAAATGGTCTGAAAACCTATTTTCCAAAAGATGATAGTTTTTCCTTTTTTATTTCCTTTTTTATTTTTTTTTCTTTTATATGTATACATACTCAAAGGGGGGGATATCTGAGAATTTTCTTGCATTGTCCATGTGTGCAATGTCTTCCAGCACAATCTGTCTTCATCTCTTGGTCATCTGCTTCTGATAATCTAACTTTCAAATGGAAACCATTAGTATATTCTTTCCTACTTGTTGAGCGATTTTACTTTCTTCATCATTCTGTGAGGTGTCCTTACAGATTCCCATACATTCAGAAAACTAATCCTGTGTTTTGCTTTTAGTAATAAGCAGGATGTTTTCTTTTTTATCTTATACCAGAGCTATCAATGAACTTTTTGTCCTTTCTCTTGCCTGCCCTTGTCAGAGTCAAAAAATATTTTCTGTCAAAAAATAACAAGAACATGCACTAATGAGATGGTGATCTTCTGGATTCATGGCAAAACAGGCAGAATAAGAAAACTGTAAGAATCAGCTTCTCTGTGTTTAATGCGGCAAGGTGTCTTCCCCTGACTTCTCTATAAAGCTGCCTACACAATCCTGAGAGGGATCAGGAGGAAATACCTAGAAATACCTGGAAAAGTGACTTGGTATATCTTAAAGGGCTGAGAGACAAAGCTCATTACTGAAGCCCATCATTAAAAACAAATATGCCATAGTTTTCATGGGGTTCACTATAATGGAGACAATATGAGGAGTGCTTTTCTGTACAAGCAAAAATTGATTGATTGGTTATGTTGGGAAGACTTCAAATTAGTTATCTATCTCTAAAATCAAAGAATGATTGTGTAAAAAGTGGATTGGCATTTAGGATTAATTTTCATGCATAGCATACATGTTGTTAATAACAATTTTAGCATCTCTTAATTGAAAAAATATTTTTCCAGTCAGGAAGAAAGCTCTAGAAGTGGAGATATGTGTGTCTTGTACCATATATCTTCTATCTGTATTAGAAGATATTTAGAATTTCTACAAGATAATGAAGGCTAATTATCTAAATAAATTTGGCCATTCCCCTAGAGTTGTTTGAATAATATAAATGCTTTTGCAATTGTAGATTTTTTTTTTCTTTTTCCTTCCAATCTTCCAATGAAATATTCCTCTGGGAATGCTTGACATCATTTTCAAGATAAATGGGGCAATTACCACAGGTGATCAGAAGGGCAATGGGTCTGTGTGTTTCCAAGAAAGCAAAAAATTAACATATTATTTCAAGCCAAGAAAATAGAGGAAAAATGAGGCTGTAGTCTTGTGAAACTGTAATCTAAAACTTTCTATTACTTTGGTTTTATTAAATTCATAGTAATGTAAATTCATAGTTTTATGAAAGTTTCACATTCTTTTTCTTCCTGGGATTTGGCCAGAGGCCAGGAGTATTCAATACTTGCAGATTTTCCTCCCAGGAGGATGTCATCAGTCATTCTGCAACTTGCTTATTGTGGGAAATAGCCACTTTTAAAATGGATGACCAATTATAAAAGCCTAAAATTGATCCCAAATTTATTGAAATAGTAGACCAAAAGTACATTTTATTTGTCCTCTATCAGCAGTATATATGTTAGTGTGAGAGAAGCATACAGGCAATATTACTGGAATTCTTAGATCTGATTCTCATTCCAAACAATAATGCAAGTTTTTCAAACTCCAATATCTTTAGGTAAATTTTTCTAAGACTAGTAGGGACAGTTCTATGATCTTAAAAACAGTATAATCACCTCAAAAATTCATGAGAGTGTGTGTTGAAATCAGTTTTCCTGTTTTTACTTGCTTTTACCTGCTTTTAATAGACATGGTTTTATGCCATAAAAAAAAACGCAAAACATTTTGTACATCATGTAAAATTTCTTTTGAATATTTCCTCCTAAATGAAGTAAAGTAAGTTGTTGGTGATTTTTGGATAAGAACTTATTGGTGATTTTAGGAGGTAACTCCGCAACATGGAGTTCAAACCTGAGCTAGATTACATGCGTGTTGTGAATTGCAAACACATTTTTATAGTTTCCATTTCCTTCTCCAGATGAAAGGTAGCACTTTTGCAGCTCCATACAAAATTTTTCACCGAATATATTCAAGGGTCTAGAAAGAAGAAAGTTGGTATAATAGAATTTCATTTGTCTCAAAAGGTTTTAATTACAATGCAGTTATCAAAGAATTGAGGTTTTGACTGAGTTATCAATGTCTTAGACTATAAAATAAAATTAGACAATAAAATATTCACTTAATATTCAGTATGACAAAAAAAATTAACTTCAGGTCAGTTAAAGACCTGCAGAAAAGTCCAATGAAGATACAATTGATTGACCCAGTAGCATCTGTAGTTTCAGGAGAATTGGAGGATGATTACTACACCAGGTATCTCTCCTTTGCATCTCTCAACTGTGTTTCTTTACAAAACTTGAAATTTATTATACAAATTTAGACTTCCTTGCAGAAAATGGAAGGGTGAGAGTGCAAATTTTCTGTCATCAATTTAAGATGCCTGGACTGTTTTTTTTCCTTTTTTCTTTCTTTTTGGTATGTGTACTGGAGATTGGAGAATTTTAAAGAAATAGGACCTGGAAAATACACTCAAAAGTAAAAATTCTAATGATATTAGGCAGTAAATGAATGTATATCATGTTTTATAAGAAAACCAACTGAATTTCAAGTAATATCTGTACTGTGTTATTCATCTCCTGTCCTCTGCATGAAGAATTTCGTAACAGCTTTCAGTCTGAATCTTTCAAGGAGATGTAACTGATGCATTCTTTATGCAGTGACACTTTTCAATGACAGAATAAATTAGGAGGACAAGTTAAGTGGGGACAGGAAAGTGGCAATTTCCATTATCCTAGTAATTTAGTACATTTTTTTATGAACAGAATTTAATAGAATTTTTGCATAATAGATATTATTTACACCAAAGCTATACTGGAAGTAGTTGAACTGAATGTCTGAAGTCATAATGTTTAGTGATTATGTATGAAGACTATTTATTTATTTATTTATCAATAAAGTTAAAAACTAAATTTTCATTCTGTTTTTAGTACAAAGAAGTGATGTCATCATTCTTGAATGCTGTCAGTTGTTAGACAGCCTCCGAGTCTTCTACACCCCACCTTGTTCTGAGTCATCCCCACTGCCCTACCAAGTGGGAGCACCAAGGAAAGAAGGATCCATGCATTCTTGCATAGTAGTTGTCTTAGACATGATTTTGTCAAAGGCTTCTGTTACTTCGGCATGTAATTGCCACCAGCATTTTTGAAAATGAAAAGGCTTCAAGCTCTTGCTCTAAGGCTCAGAAGATTCATGACATGAGCTGCACCAAAATCACATGAGGTGCAGTGTAGTTGTTCAAGCACTTTGCTGCTAATAACCAAATTACTATGCTGTGATTCCACTTGGTTGTAGCATAAATCTTCCAGCTTCTGTCCCTGCATCCATTTCATTTGGTGTTTGTTTGCACAAAGCTTTGGGCATTTTGGGGTGATTTCTTCGGAATCCAAGGATTCCAAATATGAACAGAATTGCTCCACATCTTAATCCAGTTCTTAAAGTACATACGACGACATGAATGGCCATTGCAAAGGCAATTGTAATCCTAGCATTGAAAAATGTATTTTCAATCTGTTGTTTGCATCTTTTAAAAATAAAATGGAAAAAAGAAAACCAGGTGTCTCTTCACATATATAGGTCATCTCTCAGGATCCTGAACTTGTTATGTTAAATTATGCCTAAAAATGAGAGGAAATTGCAGCAGTAATTATTATTCCCTTTTTTGTGGATTAATGGAGGATTTAGAGTTTTCAATAAATCTTGTAGTAGCTACTTTGTAGTGAAACAATGCATGAACCATGAATCCTAGTTTCTCTCTGGTTCTGCATCATTATGTTTTTCACTAGTTTTGAGTAGATAGTTGGGGAAGTTTCAAATATTCCTATCATGAATAGAGATGAGATTTTCCACCTGTTGAGATATAAGAAGATATTTCTTTGCTTCCATATAGATATCTTCTTAGTAATTTTTTAGGCAATTTAAGATATCTCACATAAAATCCAGTTAGCCACTTTGGATGTCCTGCAGAATCTGAGACATTTGCACTGAGCAGGAAGATCTGTCAAAATACTTGCAAGAATCTCTTGGGCATTTGCAGACACAGGTAGACCCTCTTTTTCTTTTTAAAAATTTAATTAGCATGCTTTCTTCAACCTGTCTTAGAAAGCCTTTATTTCTTTTTCTTCTCTATTTTCAACTTCTTTCCTGATTTGTAGTCACACCAGTTCTGCTTTCCTGACTGCAAAGTCATAACAGCTGTGGGGCAGAAAGTCATCTCAAAAGAAAATGCTAATAATGGTTTTTATAGTGTACAGTAAAAGGCTCTGATAAAAAATGGTACACTTTTAACACTATCTCTAACCTAGACTTTTGTTTCTTAAAATGTCTCAAGGTGCCTGTGTTCAGGTAATTGAATTCTTTCATTCTTAGTTTCTCAAAGTGATTTTCCACTCTACACAGATGATTTAACTGCTTCCAAAAGTGATATCCTTAGATTCATTTTGTAGATTTGAAAAATAACAAAATCAACAGCACTGTAGAAAGGACCTGCTACAATGGTTTTCTAGCTCATAAACTAGAGGCTTGAGTGCTGATACTTGGTCTCCCCTAACCAGGAGTTACCTGCTCAGCCACAGGTCAAGAGTATGTTTATTATTTGGGTATTTTTGTACCTTGACTTTTATAAAAGCAATCATGAGTTTTAGATTGTTGTTGGGGTTTGTTTAAGATGCGTTGCTTGGACAAATCTGTGAATTTTCATATAATCAGTAAGAAGTATTTTGCTGATTAGTTTAGATTTCACAGCTATTCTTTAAGAAAATTTCCTTATCTATGCAAATCCATCTTTTTTTCACCCATATTAGGAAAAAAGAATTGTGACTTTCTGCCTGAATTTTTACCTTTGGAAAAAAATTAAATGTAAATTGAATAGTTCTGTAACTGTAACCCTCTACCCACTGACAACATGAAGTCTTAGTCTAGGAAATCTCTCTCTGAACTGTAATCCAGCTAATGTACTTTGTTTTGTTTTTCATTGTGATGCAGAGGAAATGTTTATTGCTTTTAAAGAAATGCTTCTAAGGAATTATTGCAAAAAAAAAAAAAAGCTCTCTTTAAATTTTAAAGAGAGATCAACCCTTTTTCATCTCAAGAATCATAATTCTTGTTGTGATAGAGGCAGTGGATTGTATGACAAAAGCTGTTTGTGATGCATTGTGAAACATCTCTTTAACTTAGTGGTATATGAAGTAAAATGCTGTTAAATTTAGTATCAGGTGGTTTAAATTGGTTTGAAATTTCATATTGGAAATTCATGGTAACAGTAAAACAACTTTTAAAAAAAGTTTGTTATCATAGGCTGGACTTTTTTTACTTATAATCAGAAAGAAGCAAAAATTGAACTCTGGGGGCATGGATTTTACACAGATTATTGCCCTTCCTTTATAATAAAATGTGCAAGGTGTAGCAGTGCAGCAACCTGAAGAAGGTACTTTGATGTACAAGCGTTCCTTGGGCAACTGCATGAACCAGAGAAACAAGATGTGTTTTCATATTCTCTAGATAAGGAAACTAAAGTTTGCTTAAGGGTGGAACAGAAGACAAGACCACCTAAAATTTATTTGAAAATCTGAATGAATTACAGTTTTTAAATTATCAGATCATTCTTTTGGGGGGGGGTTGGGGGGAATTAAAAAATTCTGCCTAAATTTAATCTCCTTAGGAAGCCACCAGGGTCAGCTTCAAAAATGTGTTTTAAAATCCTTGGGTTTTGATCATGTTATGTTTTACCTTCTTAGGAATGGCAAAATTCTATTCAGAAGAATGCAGGACTTGCATTTATTGAGCTCATCAATGAAGGAAGGTAATGAATTTCAAAGCTTTTGAACAAGTAGTCATTTTGCATTTATTCCATTGGGTGATAATACCTCACCATCTGTTCCAAAAAGATTGTGAAAAGGCTGTGTTAATTAAGAGATTTATTGTATAGATACTTTAAGTGGTAAATATTTAATTTGTAAGTGTGTAAATTTTGAAAATTTTGTTTATTGACAGGAGGAAATAGAATTACCTTGAACTGTATAAGTTTAGGTTATTTGAGAATTGAACCACCATTCTGCAGAGCAGCAAGGTTGTTTTACCCAGACAGTCCAAGGAGCCCAATCTGTAAAACCATCTGCTGCTCCATCTGTTTTAGCACAGCATTCATTTCACAGTCGTACTTCTCTACACTATCATTTCATTATTATTTTATCTAGAATTTCCAGTCCAATTCTAGTCCCTTAAGCAAAACATCACATTATGTTTAAATATGCTTCCTTGATTTTGAAACTTTTAATGAAATTTTTTATCAGTCCTCAAGTAATTTTAATTCTATGTGTTCTACTCGGTGCATTGTTTCTCAGTACTTCCAGCCAGCGAGCTGGGAAGCAAAGGGAGACTCTTTGGCCCTTCTAGTAGGAGAGTAGCAAGGCAAATAAAACCACTTATGCAATGTGTCTGATTTGTATTGGCTAATACATTGAATCCATTAGAATCTACACATTTTGTTATGTGCAGCTAAAAAAAAAAAATAGCAATACACCTGTTGAAGAGATGTAATTTTATGTGTGATTTCTTTTATTTTCAGCAATGATATCTCATTACCAAAGTGAAGTATCAGGTCCTTATCTTTATTGTAGGATATTTTTTGTCCTGATATTTTGGTGTTTAAATCATGCATTTATTTGAAATGAAATTTAGAGAACATCAGATATAGAAATAAAGGAGTATGAGTATAAAAAAAAAAAAGAATTATTACCCATTATTTGTGTGTTATTTGGCTGGTGTAAATTCTCCCGGATTCCCTGTGCACACTGAAGTTGTAGTATTATTTAACAGTAGGAAAAGTAAGTCCCTCCATTGTAAATTGTCCTCGCTATGAAGGGCAAATATGAGTTTTTACACGATAATAGAGCTCCATTGAGTGAGTCATGTACTGCACATTGTACAAGAGATATTACCTGGCAGCAGATTAAATAATTATAGTAAGCTTATGTTCTTGGATAGTAATATGCAATACCATTTGGACTTTTTTTTTTATTTTCTCAGCCAGGACATTGAGGTCAGATGTATATACATGCTCACTATCGATAAAATGACCATTCTGAACAAATCCTGTATCTGCATATTTTTAGCAGTCAGATTTTAAGATACCAGTGGACCTTCTAATCCCCTCTAACCATGAATTTTCAAAAATAAGTAGCATTTAAGAACTGCTCCTTAAATCCAGTGATAGGAATGTCTAATCAAACTGCCCTTGGACACATGTTCCTCCCTATACTTAACTCAGAAAGGTGTTTTAGAATAAGTGTGTGTGAGTTACTGGAATGCTCTTCTTTGCAATCAGCCATTTGTTTTTAATTTACCCTTTAGGGGACAAAGATAACAATCCTTTAACTGACTGAAAATTGTTATAAATATGTATTCTGCTTAATAGCTAAACTTGTGAATGCAATTCATCAATCATAGCTAGAGAATGCAATTGTGCAGTTGTCAACAATTAACAGGACATAAACAGTTGATGAATGTGAAGCTGAATTAAAGTGCTCCCTAGGATAACCTGAAATTATAAACTGGATCATTTAAAGGAATCTAACAAAGGATCTTTATAATTAAAACAAAGCAGGGTTAATGAGATGTAAAATTGCATATAATCACTGTGCAATAATGATTGAATTTTAAATTATTAAAAGCAAAATGAAGACTGAGAATATTTTGAAGGACTTTCTGGGTAAGATTTTGAGAGACCTGGGAAATAAATCAAAAGTTTTGAGAAAGATTTTTCTTTTGATTGTGGATAAAAATATTTAGATGTGATGTCCAGAGTTTTAATATCTTCATTTAGACATCTATATTTTAATATATGGATGCTATAAGGTGATTTTCTGAGTACCTAACTCTTGCTATTTCTTCTTTAAATACCTAATTCCCTTTCAGATCTTTGAACGTATTAGAAATTTTCTGAAACAAAATATTTCAGTTTAGATGTAGTATAAACAATTTTATCTATATTCCTGTTACCTTGACAAACTGCATTTTCATTTTAAGTTTGTTGATTTACTTTGTTTCTGGGGCTTTTTGGTATAGATAATGTTTTTTTAGGAAGATCTAATAATACGTATTTTTGGAATTCAGTTCAGAAACATTGATACAGGTTTCTAAAAATAGGACTGTTGTAACAGCTTTTAATGTAACAAGAGATCTGACTACAGATTTAAATTAATTCTTTCAAGGTATGTAATACACCTGAAAGATTTAGTGACATCCTGGTTATGATCTTGAACTTTATGCTTCTATTTAATCAGTCTCCTGCTATGAATGTGTGATGTTGAGGGTATCACACATGTCAAGAGCTTCACTGACGGCAGCTTAATTAGGATTTCCGATTTACATTGGGGTGTACACATAAGCAGGCTTCATAATTTTAGAGCTGGATGCATCTGCAGTTGTTTGTGAAAGGAGACATGAAAATACTTTTTTAGGAATGACTACAGCCCACATTTGAGTGGAGTAGTGATGGATGAGGTCAAAAAAAAATGGCTGCTTACTCTGACAAAAACCAGAGATAAGAGCACTCACCTCTAGTAAATATGCATACAAATGTATGCATCTTGGGCAACTAGGAGTAGAAATTACTCCACATGCAATCACAAAACTATGACATCATTGGAAGGAATGGATAAGATTCAGTGGGACAATGTACACTGCATGACAAATGCTGCAATAGACAGTTTCCTTGGAAAAGGTAGCCAGAGAAAGCAAGAAGGGACTGTTGCCTTCTCTGAGAAGAAGCAGTACAAATTTTTGAATTTCCTCAGTGGGATGGAAGATAGTCTGGTTGATTGCATGCAGGACAGGATGAGAGTCCAGAGGAGAGTCAGGGTGGTGTTACAGACCATTCATTCAGAGTGAGGGAAGAAAGAAGCATTCTCTAAACACTTTGAAGTATCTGGATCACAAACCCCAGTTCCCCATTAGGGTCTTTAATCTTCCTGACAACCTCTGGGAGTGCAACAAGTTGGGATTCACTGAAGACAATCACTGAGGAGTGGTGGGGATGATTTCTTGATGCAGGATGAGACAGCTAAGAGGGACACACTGCAGGATCTGCTATTTACCAGTAAGCAAGAATTAGTTTTGAATGTGATTAATGAATGGCACCTTTGGCTGTACTTGCCATGAAACAGTGGTGTTCAAAGCCCTGAGGGAAGTGAGGATTGAGACTAGCAGAATACAAATTCTAAGAGTCAAATTTTAGCCTATTCAGGAAACTGGTCAGTAGGATCCCATGGGAGGCAAATGTGTGCATCAAGGTAGCTCTAAAAGGTGTCAGGCTTTTAAGTACAGCATTATCCAAGTGCTGGAAAAGGAAAAAATGTGTATGTAGCAAGAGAGTGGTTCAGCCATCAAAAGAAATTATTGTAGAGCTCTGATGCAAAAGAGAGTTCACAGGAGGTGGAACTAGAAGCTGGCTAGAAAGGAGGAATATAGAAGTATGAGGATGTAAGTAATATTGTCAGGAAGGCCAGTAGTCTGCTGGAAATGAAACTTGGAATAGATATCAAGGACAAGAGGTTCGTTTGTAGGCTGACCAGGGGAAAATGTTTTTGAATGGGGTGGATGATTTAGTCACAGATATGACTGAGATGCTCAATGCCTTATTTGCCTCAGTCTTCATGAAATTTTGTCAAGGCTCTGTATTTAGTGAAGAGGTTCAAGGAGGACATCTACCAACAGTGGATAAGGTTTGAGTCAAGAATTCCTTGAGACAACTTGTCCCATACAAGCCCATGATACCTGATGGAGCACATCTGATGGTTGTGAAAGTCTTTGCGAAGCCGATCACCAATCCAAGTAGACATCGAAACTGGGGCAGGTCACAGGTGCCTGGAGAAAGGCATGGAGAGCTAAATAGATAAAAGGCTTACTACTTAAACAGGGTACAAGGTTTGTGGTTAATTGGTTGTACCTTAGCTTGATGTTTTTGACAAGCAGAGTATCTCAGGTATCTATTCTGCCTAAGAGATGGATTTTATAGGTCATCATCTGTTCATCTTTCAGAGCTGAATTAGTATCCTCATAATCCATTTCCTTCCCCTGTTATGATTTTACAACCTTCACCTCTTTAAAGAGATGATCTTGTTCCTTTCATTTCAATATTTTCCTTTACTTTCTACATAATTTCTTAATTTTAAATAGAAGTAGTCTAATTCTAATATAAATTTAAGGCAACATGAGCCTGTATTTATTGTCAGATTTAAAATTGTAAACTTTGCTCCTATAATTCCATCTATGTACCTAAGTGTATTTTCTGCCTTTAGCCATGAAAATATATATTTTAGCATATCCACTTATGTGGACCTCTGAGCATACTTTAAATTTACAAGAAGCCATTTTCTTTTAAACCTTGTTTCATTGAAATATTTTGAAAAAATAACAGAATGTTTAAATCATCTAGAAATCAGTATTTCTTTAAATTTTGATGGATTGCTGATTCAGTCCTGGAAGGAGGCTCATAAAGACTTATATTCTTTCCTTGTTACCTCAACTGGCATTGTGGGGTAACTGCATCAAATTATTTTTTTTAGACATCCTGTGTTGCAGTTCGGCAGTTCTGATATGTTTGGTTTGTGGGAAAATAGATCGCAGCCATTGTTCACTGTCTGCAATACTTAAATGTTCAGGCATGTGTTAAAAAGTGTATCTATAGTGCCTTTTGCCATATTTGATTTATGATGTGCATCTGCACTTGGGTTTCTTAACTTTAGAAGTAAGGTCCAAAATGGATGTTGTTCCTTGTTTCTGTTCTGATAATGATCTTGATTACAGGACAGAATGGGGACCTGAATCATCCAAGAAGGCAAGACATTGGGTCATATGGAGCTCAGAGCTACCACTTGCAAAGAATTCTGGTCTGATGTGCAAAACCCAATATATGCAAATACAGTCGGAAAATAACACTGGGGAAACAGTAGCACTTAGAAACCATAGCCAAGAGCAAAGGTGCTTGATTATTCTGTCTTTAATAGATATAACCAAATTCTGCTGCTTTGCTGTCATCCTCTCCAAGAGTAACTTTTGATTGGAGAAATCCTTTATTAACTGTGTGTGGCCATTTTATGGAAATTCATCCTAGATGTCATCTTCCTTTAGTAGAGGATTCCTGTCATAGATACTTCTGTAAAAGTGAGCACAGAATGTCTGTATTTCTGCTCCAGCTAAAATGTGCCCTTGTGTCCCTTGTTTAGATGTGCTTCTTCATAATTCCTTCCTATAGCTGTCCTTGTCCTAGCTCCAGACAAGTAGTTTGTGTTAAATAAAGTATACATTGTTATGGTAACCATCTGTATACTTGTGGGGTCAGCACACTTAATCGTTCTTAGATCTGTTAGAGAACTATCCTTTTGAGGTATCCTTTCCCCTTCTAGCATTGCCTGATCAGGTCATGTCTCAAAGCAGAGGCTAATCCTGAGATAAAGGCCATCTCAGTTGTAGCTTCTCATCATGGATGTTTACTGGGTAGTCAGTATTACAAAGAGACAGATTTCTCTTGATTTAGAAAATTCTTCAGTGAAATATCAAGTCTTTATGGGGAGTGGAACAGATTCTTTGTAGTCATTTCTGAACTTCATTGAGTCTGTTACAGCTTCTGTGACATTTTTGAAACAATTATAGTTACCCTCCATGAAATTTGTCTTGTCAATGTGCTTATGTTGCAGTTGAATAGCCAGTGTTTGCATGCTATAATTTCAAACTTTTCTCTTGGGAATTCTTCATCATTTCTGTCTTGCAAGAAATGAGACCTCTGTGTTAGACACTACTTTGCAAAGTTTATAGGAATTTACTTTCAAAGCATTCATAGTAGTACTGCATCTTGTGGAACTTCAAACTGTTCAAGTTAGACTACTTTATGAACATTCCTATTGCAGATACCAAGTGCAATGATAGATTTAATTTCTTCTGAATGCCATTAAGAGTAATAATTGTCAAAACAACTGTTTGATGAAAACATGGCACGTTTCCAGGCTGTGTTGATTTTTTTGTTTTGTTTTTTAAATGAAGTTGTGGGCTTATGATGAAAGCAAGTCAGAGAAACATCTGTTTCCCTGGACATGTGAGTTGGCAGAACTTCAGGAATGAGCAGAGGAAGCAAGACCTTAGCTAAATTATAACAAATGTTCATTTGGTAATCTTTTTTGAAAATTGCTGTTTGGGAATGATCTGGGTTTTTAGTTTGTATCAAATAAAGGAAAAACTGAGTAACATAAACTCAATCCTTTTGTCTAGCAGCATAAAATCTATGACCACTTTCTCTCTGTGTGAGATTATTGCTAGGAACAAATGACTGCAGGATAGCAAAGCCAGGTTAGGATAGGTAGTGAGATAGGGATTTTCATCCTTCCACTCTAATAGGTGTACAAATAGCCCCCAACCCACATTTAGACATGTTGCAAGCATTTAATGTTTTTTACAGGTTTCTAATATAGTTTATGTATAGTCTTATCACCATCTCTATTTCCAAAACTCTAAAAAAGTTCTCCCAGGCACTGGCTATTTATCTGAATGATTTCATGGAATGTGGTACTCCACAATCCAGCCTTTTTAAACTCCATTATCTGTAAAACAGGGGCTTCTGCTTGGTCACACATACTTTTTTACAACTTCCTTTAACCTGTAAGCACTATGGAATTCTAAACTAACTTTGCTGAGGAGAGAATTCTGGAAAGCTAGACACATGAATTTAAAATAACTTCTTACCTACTCCCAAACAATATTTATAAATAACTCGTATTTATGAATAGTCATGTCCTGAAACTTGTCCTCAGTCTGGTCTTGCTCATAAGCCTGAGATTCTTCCATTTTTAGGTTAGGGAGACCCCACTATTTGTTCCTCCTTAAGCCATGCTTATTATGAAATACCAGCTTATTTTAATTAGAGTTTTTCCCATATCTTCAGCTGAAAACTCCACAGTTTTCTGAAGAGAAAGCTCATTTCTCCGTAGAAGGATTTGAGGCACAAGTGATTTCAGACTTTGTCAGTGGATTGCCTAGTGAAAGTCTTTTGAATCAGTCTAAAGCCAAGTCAAACCTGTGTCCTAGTAAAGGAACTTTAACAGTGATTTGAAAATTTGTGGGCATTAATATAAATCAAGCTTGTCTGGGTGAAGAGTAATCACAAGTTAGGTTATGTTTCACCTCTACCTTTGACAGTAAGGATTGCCACACAAAGAGGAGATAAGAATTTTGCTGGTCATCTGTTCTTGGCTGAGATCAACTCATCTGGCAAGCACAGTTGTCTTCAATAGTGGTAGAAGTTTCACTGGTGCAACTGAATAAATGGTCACACAGCATAAAACCAAACAGTTTTCAAGATAATTTTTAATTTTTTTTTGCTTGAGGCTTTTTTTTTTTTTTTAATAATGTATTACTGGAAATTAGAATAAAAATTACAGCAAGCCTGTGAACTTCACATAAAATTCATTAGCCCCTTGGAAATACTACTTATGTAGATATTTATAAATATGACCAGAAGACCTGACTCCTCACTGTCTCAACATTAATGTAGCTGCTAGGTCTGTTGAGGGTGCTTCCTAAGACAGGATGAGGATTTACCATGGTGAGCGAGGACAGTGGGTATAACTCAGTCACCATGATGAGGAGATCTCACTAAAGAACCTGGTTTTTTTCCTAAAAGAGACTGCAAATTGGAAAGCTCTCAGATTAATATCCCTTTGTATAGCAAGAATACATTCATTCTTGTGCCTCAAGGTCCTTCTCGGTGGGATGGGTCACTCCAGTCCAGGATAATGGTTAGGGAAAAATACAGAGGACAGATTTTTTTCCCAAAAATGAGAATGCTCTGTAAAAAACTCTGCATGGGAAACCTAGTTGGGCAGATGACAGAAATATCAATCAGGATCTCCTGTGTGGGTTTCAGCCTGCATTAATAGAAATGTTATACGGTGTAATGTACTATATAAATATTTTATAATGTAACACTACATGGAGTTCATATTCTTGAAAATATATGCTAGAAAATATATGCATCTTTTGGAAATATTTGAGGAGGTAAAGGACCAATCTATCACTGAAATTTTCTTGCGCAAAATCACAGAATATAGGGTTAAGAAAAAGGGAAAACAATTCTTGTTCTGCATCATAAAGGGTATTTCCATTGAAATAAGGCAGCATTAATGTTACTGTGTAAATAGTGACTACAGTTTGTCTAGAATACTGCTGACAGTTTTGGATATGCACTTGTAGAAAAGGTAAAATCAACTATGATATTAGTAGAATTCCTCTTACCAACTGTTTTGCCATACAAGAAAAAATCAGAGATCTGGTTGACTTAGCATAATAAATAAGAATACATAGAATATCAGAAGATCATCTGAAGGAAGAATGTGCAAACCTAAACACAAGGTTTGTGTAAAGTGAGACAGTAAAGTCTGCTGAAGAATATATTTGTATTGGAGAGGAAAAGGGTTTTAAGCTTCCAGAGAGCCTTCCAAAGCTGTGTGGGAGGCAAGTAACTCAATCGTATTTTCATATACTGAAAACACATTTCATGAAGTAGATTTAATGAAAATGCCTTTCATAAGCTAAAGGCAGTTTATGAAAGATTTTAAATGCTGTAAATGCCATTGCAATGAGGAGTGAATTTGCTGACCTAGAGATCGTTGTTCTTTTCTCTTACTTGTGGTGTGTGAAGAGAGATTTTTAATTTTATTAATGTACTGGAAGCTTTTGATACTACTGAGGGTAAGATTTCTCCTGACTTGGGATTCTTTCTGAATAATTTTTTTTTTTTATTTCCTTTGAGAAGCCAAAAGAAGTTGTAGGCACTTTTTCTCAAGCCAAAAAGTTGGAGGTTTCTGGGTATTTTTAGTAATCTTATGTCATGTATGTGATTGAATTATTCAGGATTTAGATAAGTTGGTTAGTATTCAAAGGATGGCAACATTATCATTAGGCATTGTTCCTGAGGTATAAACTAGATAAGACAGTACACTGAGCAGTGCTGTGTCTATATGGATCTGATTTTCAATCAGAGTTAGCTGGCTCTGATTTAATCCAGTGGACAGTTTTGCAATCTTTTACTTAGTAGGAATGTACTTTCAGAGAGTACATGTAGCTTTCAGTTAAAACTAAAAACCAATACCAAAAATTATTTTTTAATAGAGTTTTTAAAGTTCAAAAACTAAGTTTCCTTTAACAAGTAGAACAAGCACAGAAGCAAGTACCTTTGCAAAAACCTTTGTAAGACTTTTTTTTGCAACATTGTAGTCACTGCCTCTCAGTGATGACACATTTAACTGCTTTAATTTATTTCACTTCTGTTTTCAGCCCTGCATTCTTGCACTTGCAAATCAAAACGTCAAGGCTACATTTGTACCACACGAGACTTTTCAATGATGGCCTGGATTTTCACCCTTCCTTTTTTCAAAGTCTGTCTTTCTGTCAAGTGATTTTAGGACTAGCATGATTATTAATGGTCTTCTGGATGGAAAAACATAGTTTACCTAGTCTCTAAAGTTCTATCCTAGGTGCATACAAGCACCTAAGTGAATCACAGTCCCTTATTACCACACATTGATACCCTATTATTTAATTGATGATTCACTTTTAAGAGGCTGTGGCCTCACTTTTATGATAATGTGTTAATGATCATACAGTTTTTAATTTTTTCTTGACGAAGTCCCAATCAGCAAGAGGTACGTGAGAGTGCATGAAGCAACAGGCAAGACACAGTTGAAATAATACTGAGATGTCCCAGATTGTACAGGATTGTGTCCAGATGGCTTTTGGATTTCTCCAGGACAGGAGACTCCACAACCTCTCTGGGCACCCTGTTGCAGTGTTCTCACCCACAAAGTAAAGATATTTTTCCTCATATTCAGCTGGAGCTTCCTGTGATCCACTCTGTGCCCACTGCCCCTTGTCTTGTTGCTGGGCACCATGGGAGGATTTGTCCCCATCTTCTTGACATCCACTAATGTCCATTCCTAACCTGTATCTGAGGACAGTCCTACAATTACATCTTAACAATAAAAATCTGAAGACTTAACAGTAATAAAATACTGAAACATATCTTCCAGCAGGGTAGATTTAAAAATAAGGCTGAATTTTGAAGACTGCAGTGTAGGCAACTTCAGTCTTTTAGCTTAAAATTGGCAAAAATGTCTTGCTTTTAAGATAACAAAGGGTTAGATATAATAAAAAGGGTTATTAAAAGCATGACTATCCACTATGAAACCTTGATGCAAGTTTTTTTGTCTTCATCTCTAAAACAGAGGTCCCAACATTTATGTTTTCCCTTGCCATGCACACATATTAAATATTAGTTCAGGGCTAGTGATTTCCTTCCTTCACAGATGGTAGAACACACCAAAGGAGGCAAGAACAGAGTTCAGCTCTTTCCATGTTACAGGTGTAAGGTCCAGTAATCATGACTTTGGTTTCTAACAATAATGAATTTTACTTATGGTGCTTCCAACACCAAACACAAACTTAGGGTTGAATTCACTAGAAATTTCACAGCCTTAATATAAGACACTCTGAAATTCTTTCCCTGATGCTGCAAGGAAAATCCCAGACCATGTTCCACTTTCACAGAAAAAGAAATGGTTCTTCCTGATTCTAAACAGACCTGTCAGATCAATTGTATCCTGAAAGAGATTTCCTCCCTGCTGATAAGAAGAGCAGAGTAATTTTTAATATAGTGGCCAACCCTAGATATGGACTATAGGGACAAGAAAGCAGTTCATTCCTTTCTTGCTACCCAAAAACACATGAGCATTTTTAAATATAAACAGTGTTGTTCATGCTGCAGTTTTGTTATGCAACTCATGGTATTTTGTGGTCTTTACAAAAGTCTTGAATTAATATGGCTGCCTGACATCCTCAGTCTCAATGCACTATTAATCTGTTTTAATCTCCTTTTTGAATAAGAGTTGTCTGATACCTTGAAAACATGGAAAAGTGATGCACTTTCCACACTAGTGTTTGAAGAAATATGTGAGAGATATTGATATTATTTTTCAATTGAAATAGAATTTTAAATCATCAGTAACAAATTTTTAAGACTGAAATTGGAATAGCTCTATTTAATGTTTTTAATGATCTATATAAGAGTTTAAGCAATTTTCTAGATTTTTTTTTTAATTTCAGTGCAATATTGATATTGAGACTGCTCTTAAAAACTTATTCCAGATATTTTCTTCCATGAAGAACTTTTGCCTTCAATAATAAAGGGAAAACTTTTTTTTCCATTCAATGTGATTTCTTTGTGCTTTCACAATGCAGAAAAATTTGGATAAAATAATTTCAACTAATTTGAAAATTTAATTACAGAAGTTTCATTGATTTTCCATAGCAACTAAATCTGCTGAAATAGTTTCTTCGAATCACATCAGATAAAAAGGCTGATTCTGATTTTTCTTATTTTAGATTATTGTGTCATGCAATGAAAGACCATATAGTGCGTGTTGCAAATGAAGCAGAATTTATTTTAAACCGACAAAGAGCTGAAGATGTCCACAAGCACGCTGAGTTTGAGGTAAGCCTGAGAGCTGCTACATTTCTGGTTCTCTGTTTTCACTCAGTTGTCACCTAGACTGTAATTCCATGCAATAAAGATTTTATTTTTTTTTCCTTCCAAGGAAGAAATTTACATTGAAAGCGTTTCAAAACTGGTTTTTAAAAGCATTGGTAAATGTCAAGCACAAGGAATGAGTTTAATTTCTCATCTTGTCACTGAAATTCATAAAAGCATTTACAGCTTGAAGAAATGCCTTAATCAGAATATCTAATCTGATATGATAGACCCCTTGGTTCACAAAGACCTTTCCTGATTTATTGAAAATAGTCATGCAAATCAGCTTATTAATTATTTTTGCTGATTAATTACAACAGTGCGTATGAGTTCAGTAAAAAAGCAAAGCAATTATACACTTAAGATACATCACAAAAATAAGAAATAAAAATGTTTTGTTGAACAGATTTAATATTTTAAGGTCATTTTCTTCAAACATTTTGAATTTTGGAGCACTTTTTATATAATGAAATATGATACTGCATGTCTTTCTTGGTAGTTAGAAATTATTAACTATCGACAGTAAGATTCACTATTAGAAGATGCAACAGAGCAGCTGATTCCCATAACTCTTAAATGTCTATAATTGTTATTCTGAAAAGGAGTCAACACTCAATTGTTTTTCATCAATTAGTAGTACAGCATACAATTTAAATTATCTCATTTTAAAGTGATCCAAATGTTAAATCCCCTGTTTTTAAAATGTTTTCAGTTAACAGGATTTCAGTTGTTTAGACAAGGTTAATGTATCCTGTTTTTAAAAAATCATGCAAAAGTAATGGAGTAAATTTGAAACTTCATTTTTGACATGATTTTATCAAATATGGGTTTGCATGTTTCTGATATTTCATACATTTCATCACTGGTTTTTTATCATTTCCAAACCTGCTTTTTCTTTACATACATTTGTGTAGATGTAGGTATATATGTGCAGTCGTATATTTTCACATCTTTTACTTCTCAAGTGACTTAGCATAAGGATTGAGATAGACAGAGTTAGTATTGATGATAATAAATAGCTATATCAATTTACTAATCTGTCAGAAAACATCAACAAGCACCTGGTGGCTAGAAATAGCATCCAGTAATCTTAGTTTTGATGAGGTTTTTATCTCCTTGAAACAGCTCTCTTAAATGTGCACTTTGATGTACTAGTTTTTGTGCTCCTTGACCTAGCTGAGAACTGTGAGACACAGAGATATCTGTTGTCATTTTGAATACACATAACCTTTACTTCATTTTGTCACAGCAGACAGCGGACACTTGTCATATGGGATTGCAACAACTTTATTACCCAGTTTATACTGGATATTTGGAACGTAGATAGAATTGCATTTACAATTAAGTGTATGTCAGAGTGAACTTTCATATTGCCTCAACAATAAATAACATTTGATATCTATCAGAGCATCATGCAGTAACCTAAGATGACAATGGAAGATTGAGTTATCTGCTCTTTGAAGAATATACTGAGGGATAAGATCTGTCAGAACTCTAGACAAAATGAGAATATTCGATTAACTTCCAGCTTCTGTTAGCAAATAGGATTTAGAATATTAACTAAATTCCCTAAAGGAGTAGCCTCAAGTCTGTCTTATTGTCTGGTAAAGAAACCAACACATTTTTCATATAGGAAATTTTCATTACATTTGTTGTAGGAAAAGCCTGAGGTACAGAGTTTAGGCAAGTAAGTTTAAATCTCTGCAAATCATAAAAGAAAATTGTAAAATGCAGCCTGTTTTAATATGAAATTCACAAGTAATGAGGTGATGGTTAAAGTCTGAAAGAAAGCTTTATATCTTGTCTTTAATAATGGTGGGAATATAACTGAATATTTCAATATTCATCCTACTTGAAAGCAGTCGGGCAAAGAGATTTCTGGTAGTTTTCTGCTACATGATTGTATATCTGTCATTTTGTTTTAATAGACTGTGTAGGTATACATTCTGGGGTTTAGTACATGTTAATGATTGCTCTCATCTAGTGAAGTGCATGACTATTGTATTTTATTTCTGCCCTTTAAACTTTAATTGAATCATTATGGGTGAAATTATTTGTTCCAAGCTGCACCAAGTTACAAGACCAGGGACCAGCATCTAAGTTTTATTCTGTGACTCCAGTTGCAGTTACACACAGGAAAATTCCTCCCAGAATGGGTATTTCACAGTTAACTTTCATTTTGCTAACCTTTGTAATTGTTCAGGAAGAAAAATGAAAATTTAATTTTACTGTCCAATGAGCTGGTGAAATACTAACCTCATTACTAAGGCAGATCATTGTACTAATTGGTGCCTCCCTGTACAAGAAGATAAATTGGAAAATGAATTAACCCTTTATGAATTAATGTAACCATTGTTCTTTCCCAGATAGATTACCTGAAATTATGTCTGTAAACACAATAGAAAGACTGCTGTTAAAATTTTACTGAATGCTAATGTGATCTATACTAAAAAGGTAGCATGCAGAAATATTAAGAATAAAATATAAAGTCTGAGGTTGACTTAATTTTAATTGCTCTTTTGAATAGTAGAAAATTGGTTTCTATTCAGCACTATTACAGTATTGTGTGTTGGCTAAATGTTCTGAAATGGTGCACAAAAACTCTAAGTGCAGAAAATTTGTCATAAAAGGTATTTTTTAAATTAGGTATTCTGAGAATATTCTAGGCTTTGTAATTTATACCTAGAAAATTAGAAATTTAGTGGATTTATTTTAATTACTCTGGCTCCATTCCCTTTCTTTTGACATTTGAAAGAAATTTTACGAGGGGGAGAAATTGAGTTTGAACTTAGCGTGATTTTGAGTAAAGAAATGGAAAAATACTATCCTTATACGTAAAGAAGGGATTTATCAGAACAAAAATACACAAGAGAATTCTAGCAGTTTAGAAACAAATTTACATGAAGGTCAAGAACCACAGCATTTATTTTAGAGGTAGTTTTCTCTCAAAGGATACATGATAGAAATATTACATCTTTTTCAGCTTAAAAGATGAGTGAGTTTTTTTATCCATTAAGGTTTTTGGAATTTGTAGTATGTTATAAAATTTTTTCATTTTGTGGTTTGAAATAGAAAATATTCTCTCTTTTTTAATTTAGTACCAATAGTAATAAAATTATACTTTTTTAAAATTTTAGATATTAATATAATATAAAAATCAAAACCAATGTACATAATTTTTTCTTGTATATTATCCTATCTATGTTAGAGGTGTATTTTATACCTGAGAACACATGAAACATTAACAAAAGAAAGGCTGACTTTAAAGGGATCTCCATGGCTACACATATACACACACCCAGATGTATGGCTTAATGTTTTTAACTGCAATTCTGTTGTCTTTGCCCTTGGTATTTCAGTTTTTACATGTTCTGAGTGCTTTTACATGAATAGTAGTATAATATTTCAACTGATTGGTGTAATGATTTAGAAATATTACTACAGAAAAATTCAGTGTCCTCACCTAGACTCTCCAAAACCAGACACTGTTTGATCACTTCTCCACCCCTACCATGGTGGTGTTGAGAATTGGGTGTACAGGAGATGAAAATCACAAACTGAGATAAGAACAATTTACAGGAAACAGCAATGAGATAAGAAAGAGGACAGTAACAGCAACAATATTAATACAAAAAAGTATAAGACAAAGAAATTATTTGCACAGTAAGTAAAACAATACTGGACCTTTTCACCTCCCACACTTTCTCCCAGACCAGAGAGAGGGTTTCCCTTGCTGCTGCCCTGGCAAGAGACATGATATGGTATCAACACTAGGGTTTGGACATGCTTCCCTCCTGGCTACTGTGAAAAATTAACCCTGTCCTGGAAGAAACTAGGACAAATAGCATGTGCTATTCTTCTGAAAAGTACTCTAATGAGTTCTTTTAATATTCAGGGAGTTTAATAAATAATAATTTTAGGGTGATGATAAGTGGCCTGTCTTTAACAAAGTGGATGTTCTTTCATTCCCAGTCGCAGTGCGCTCAGTACGCTGCTGACCGGAGAGAGGAGGAGAAGATGTGTGATCACCTCATCAGTGCTGCTAAGCATCGGGACCACGTCACGGCCAACCAGCTGAAACAGAAAATACTCAACATCCTAACAAATAAGCACGGAGCCTGGGGAGCTGTTTCTCACAGGTAAGCTGCCAATGTAGGAAGTGTGTGGCTTTGAACATTACTTGCAAAGTTTGAGAGAAGCAGGCATGGTATAACTGAAATATCATTTTATTGGGGGTTTAAATGTACTTAAATATTGCATATGCAAAGCTGAGCAAAGAGCAGCTCAATTAAGCAGGTATTCCTGTTAAAAATAATTTTTAAATTTATCTAAAATGTATCATTTCTTCTGTATGTAACTGATACAGTATTTGAGGTTTTATTCAGATCTGTATTGAGTACTGGTTTTAGAAGTTCATTCTATTCAACATGGCAGTGAAATTAAATGTTTTCATACATCACGCCAAAAAGAAGAGCCTTGCTCTTCTGAATCATAAAAATAGCCAGTGGCTGAAGTGCTGACCCTCATGCGAAGGCCTAAGCTGAAATTGCTCCTTTCCTTCATTCAGAGCAAGGTCTTGAACCTGGGTCTGCCATGTGAGTGCCCTGTCTGTGAAAGTAGAGTCTGCCAAGTCTGTCTCTTATTTGAGCATTCTAGCCACAAATACTTGATTATTTATTCACTAAAACAACTCAAACAAAAGGAATCAAGGAAGTCCAGCTCCCAGATAACTAAAATTTTACAGCTTGATTTGCTATTTAAATTCCTATTTGTCTGCTCCAAATCACACAGAGAAGAATAGAAAGCTCCATTTCAGTTTTGATAAATCTTTTCAGGAAAAACACAGTTGAGATGGATAATACAAAAACCTTTTTCTAGATAAATATTCTTTAAGAAAATAGATTTGCATTTATGTTGACTACATAGGCTTTAAGCCTATTAGAAAAGTTGCCAAGTAATAAATTTGACATGTCAGCAATATGATTTAATAAATAGCACATATACTGTTCATTCTTTTTGTAATTCTATCTGATTGGTTCTTGCAGTTATACAATGTTTAAAACAAAAATGAATTTTTTCATGTTCATTATCTCTGTTTCTTTTAAAGAAATTACTGTCACCTGGATGATGATGGAGATGTACTTATTTTTTAAGATGGTAGAAATTGTGGAAATTCAGTCTTATAGAAACTCTCTTGTCTAACACCAGAGACATTATGGTGGAAATTACAAAAATGAAAAGTAGAAAATTGTCATATGGTTAGTTCAAGACAGGCTTAGTCCATAAGGGATGCTCATGTTATCTCTAGTTGAGGCTTAAAACTCTGTGTTTGGAGACTTGAACACGCTGAAAATAAATGCAATTTTCACTCCTTTTAATGTATTTTAATAATGAATAACAATTTTTGAATAATTTTGTTGCTCAGCTTTGTGAATGGCTGTAGACACTTTGCAGACTTAAATTAGTTCCTGGTGACTGCCTTTTTCAGGAGACTATGTCTTCTTAGGGCCAAACAACTTTCATCTCCTGGATTGTTGATGGTATACTAAATGGTGACAGTCAATTGCTGCATCTTTTTTCTCAGGAGTCTATGATAGTTTCTGATGGGCCATAAACTAGCTTGGAACCTATGACAAACCTATGAAATTTCTTACACTGAACAAAATAAATTCTTATTTTTATTCCTGTAATGCAACTTGTCCAGTGTTGTCTGCCTCTCAGTTACTGGCAAAGCTGCTTTCCCCTTGTGGTGCTTGTAGTGCCAGGTGCAGAGTTTGGCTTAGTTATGCTTTAGCCACAGGCAGTGACTTAACCTGGAGAAAGGGGGACATGGTGACAGTACAAGGTCACCAGGTAGGGTTCCCCGTTTGCAGGAGCCAGTTGGGAAATAGCCTTGCACTGTAGGTTTGGGCCTATGTGCTGTGGTAGCTTTGTGATCCAGCACACAAGTGCACCTTCTGTCATGGAACTAATGGGCTGTGAATGGGAAGGACAGGAATGGCAGCAGGGAGAGGGAGATGCCCAATGGAAGAGCCTCTGAGCCTTGTTAAGGACCAATATCACTCAGAGGGCAGGTCTGAAAGGCTTTAAGGACAGAAAATGGAGAGGGGTCTCATTAAACTCCTCAGCCACAGAAACTGTTGTTAATTAGATACTCCAATACTTTTTATATGATGGAAATTGAGATGGCTTCCAAAACCATACATAGCTCTGGTCCTGGCTAGCACAAAACACAACAGGACTCACATCTCTGTTTTTAGTTCCTGACTGAGTTACAGCACTAGCAGTCTCTTTATAAACTCATGCTTCTTCATGCCTTGAGAGATACAACCTGACTGGAATACAAAGTTACTTTAAAAACACACAAAACCCACATTATCACTCTTGACCTCTACACTTCTGTGGTGATTTTAAAATTTCCACTGGGAAAAGTATTCCTAGTTCTGGTCTCTTGTTACACTTGAGAGCAGGAACCCCTTCACTGAAATGCTGAATTTAGGGAGACCCTTCTCTGGCTCAGATGGGGCAGGTTAAGAAACAGGCCATCACTGCACAATAAATACTTGGGTTATAGCAATGCCTTTTAACGTCCAAAATGGATAAGATAGGTAGGAAAATATTAGGGCAGACAAAAGTGTGATTCTTCAAAGCTTCAGTTCTCTATCTGCACAGTGGCAGCTGTTAGTTGCAGCATGAAGAACAAATCATAGGATCATTTCAATTGAAAAGAACGTCTAAGATCATTCAATCCAACCATTAACCTTACACTGCCAAATCCACCAAAAAATGTTGTCCCTAAATGTCCACATGTCTTTTAAACAGCCCCAGGGATGGTGACTCAACAACCTCCCTTGGGCAATTTGTTCCAATGTTTCACAACAGTTTTGGTGATTAAATTTTTCCCAATATCCAGTCTAAACCTCTCCTGGCCTAACTTGAGGCCATGTCCTCTTGTCCTATCTTGTCCTGTATGTTCTTTTTTAATCTCTCCTCAAGATAAAACAATTTTCAAGTTCTTTTACATAGATGCTTACATTACAAAATGTTATGGTTTCATTTCATCAAATATGACCCAGCTGTAGAGAGAATTTTTCCTTGTGTTTGCAGTACAACACAATGAGCTTCTAAGCCTCCCCAGCTTTTGTGTCTTTGTGTAGCGTCTTTGCAGAAAGCAGAACCAACTCTTTAATCTGTAGGTGCCACAAAGCTTACTCTTTTTTCATTGAGAAACAAAGAGACTATTAAGAACCACAGAAGGTTAGTACTGAGAGGAAAAGCAAGAGGTCTGATGTTTCCAATTCTATATATTCTATAGTATTTGTAAATTATGAATTTTAAGTACAGTATCATAAAATCTTATCTGAGGACACAAGAATGAAGTTGAATGGTATGAGCCAGCAAAACACCCTCTGAGACTCTGAATTCTAAGTTACGTTATAGTTATATATAGACAGCTTAACTAAAAATATCATAAATTAATAAGTGACTTGCATTTCAATTTACTTCCTAATTAGCTATTAATTTATGAAGGTAAAATTAATTATAGGCTCCACAACTTGAATAAATTCCTACAAATTCCTGTCTGTGTATTAATCAATCAGTAGTTTGAATGATCCAATAATCATTTTACTCTTTCATCTCCTTCCAACTAAAAATGGTAAATAAAAGTTTGAGAAAAAACTTTGATTTTTATTGCTTGTCAGTGTTAGCTTCTTTCCTCCTTCACAAATGTTTCCTTTTATATCTTAAAGTGAAACCCAAAGTTCTTTTTCTCAGTTTCATCCAAGTGTGAGCATCAAATCCTATATAACAAATGGAAATCTACTGAATCATCTTATTTTCATCTACATATGTCAGACAAAGCATAACAGATTTCAAAATAAATCCCATTAGTTTGTTATAAATCCTGTTTGTGCCCTTCAACAAAACTAATTCTGTTTCCTGTATTTGGGCAATTTGATACTTCTAGCTATCTTTATCATAGTTTACCCTAAACATACTTGGGTTATTTCCCTTTTTAAATTTCAGCATTATACCAAAATTTAAATTCTGCAGGTTTTTCCCATTCAGATGAGAAATTGATGAGCTGGTTATTTCCTTGATGCAATATCACTTGTTCAGAGGGAATTTGCAACATCAGGAAGAATCAAGCAGGCTGTTTCATAGCTTAACGTTCTAAGTTTCTTTAAGCCAGCACTTACCCTCAGCTTTTTTCAGGGTTATAGTTTTCATGTCACAACATATGCTTCCTTCTGCCTTCTCTGTCAGCTTCATATGGTGCTTCTCTTCCTCTCCATCTGTGTCTCTCCCCATACACATCTTTCTTTAAAAAAAAAAAAAGTTTTGTAAAATTTGTCTGTACACACAGTTCAAATTCCTTATCAACCATATGCATGCCTGTGCTTTGGCCCACAAGCTGATACTGTCTTACTTCAGCTTCTTGGTTTTATCAGATACCTCAACTTTTCAAAATCTTTTATTCAAGAATATTGAATACATATATATATGTATCTACCCTAAAGTTTGAATAGATTTATAGCAATTTAGAGCAATAAAAGGAGTTCAGAGTTCCAACTAGCCTTCAAAATCTAAATATTAAATAATTTTCATGGATATTTTCATGTGATTAGTTTTGATATTCACAAGAGGACTACTATAATGAGAAAAATGACACTTAAAAATGAGAGTTGGTTCTCTTGCTTTCCATGATTTAATGAAGGAGGTTCCACCTACATTAAAGCAGCTGTACCAAATAGCAAGTATACAAGGGCTTTTTCTGTTCAAATCCATCTTTGGTTAAACTAGACACCCATAACAAATTAATCATTCATGGTGGAGGGCAGAGCTGTCAAACTCATTCTGTGGTGAAGACCAAATTTGTCTGGGGAGACAGGCTGGAAATAAAAAGTTTCTTGCCAGACAGCCAGTTTTGTCTCTGCAGTGTGTGCTTCTGAAGCGATTGGGTTCTGCTGGGGGCCAGAGGGATGAGAACGGAAAAAGAACTCCCTTTCCCAAGCCTATGGGGGTTGGCAGTTAAATAAGTTGATTCTGGAAAAACACTGTGTCTAAAACAAATGTTTCCAGTTTACAGCAAGGGAGACCAGATCACAGGAATTTAGTAAGAATTTGTTTCCCTTACAGCTATCCTTTGGCATTCTCTGACTCCATCTCTATACTAACTGCTGTCTTAGGAAATTCAGAAAACTATTCACAGAACCTATTCTAACCCCCATTGCAAATCAGCTTAATCTGGTTTAGTTATTCATTCATTTCTGGCTCATTTTAACGGCTAGGCATAAATTACAAGGGGAGCTTTAGAATAGTGGAAAAGATGTAGGACCAGATCCTGTCTATTGGATCCAGAAGCATGTTTGACATGCCCTTTCTTAACAGGCCTCTTAAGGTTCTACATGTTTTCCACATACTCTCTAAAAACTATGAAATTTCTGTTTCTGGAATTGGTGGAATTTTAGGTTTGTTTTTTTTTTTTTTTTTGGCAGAATATATTCATCAAAATCGGTCTGATTGAACTGCACACTTTTTAGCTTGTTAATTAGCATTCCTGTTCCAAGTTCCACATATTTAGTTCTGAGATGACTTCATCACAACAGAACATTAAGAAAATGCTTTCCTGTCTTCTGTTGTTTTTAATTTACTGCAGTATTTGAGAGACCTTGAGATCAGCAAATGTGTCAGCAACATATTTTCAGTCCAGTATTAGTTATCCATTTATAGCAGGATTTAAACATGAGTGAGACGATTTTGTTAATCTGATCACTCTATTGAAGTATTTTACATTTCAGTCCACTTTTTAACTTTCTTACTATGCTTTCAACTATGTGGCAGCTTCACCCATTGCATACCCTCTTTCTTCCTCCCTCCCTGACTGCTTGCCACTGTGGTGGAAGGCAGAGACTATTTGAAGGAACTCTTGCTGATGGAGCTGAGGATTTTGACAAGCATGATGGAAAAAGGGGGATGTAAGAATTCTATGTTCTTTTCTAATAATAGGTGTAGGGTGATATTTACAGTATAGAGATACCTGCCAAGAAAGGAGCATTGTATAACCAGAGGTGGTTTGTACAAGCAACTGCACAATTTGCTTATGTGGGATTTATTCAGTTCTGTATTTGTGCAAGGTTGTTCAGTTATTTTGAACTGTGGCACTGGTCTATGGATTTTATTCCCACAGCTGGAAGAAACCTCACAAGGAAATATTTCTTTTGGAAAGCGTTAGTGTTTTCAAATGTTGAGAAACAAGTGGTGCTCAAGAAAGATTTGCTCAACTCTATGGAACGACTTGTTTTTCTCTAGGAAGTACAGTACATTTAATTTCATTATAAAGAAGGAAGTCTTCTGCACTTTCACATTATGACTTCTGCATTAAGAGGGTTTCTTTTCTTCTTTCCTCTGTTTTTTTTTTTACTTTTTTTCTGCTGAAATTTGGGGTTCCCCTAAAAAAAAAAAAAAGAAAGCTTTTTAAATTTTGTTTTTATTTAAGACTCAGGATTTCCTGAGGAATCTCAAATTTGGTCAGTCTTGATTTTGACTTTTCCACATCTTGGTAGTGCTTCAAAGCACCTTCTGCCTTCATGTTTTCCTCCTAGTTCCTGCAGCAGAAACAAACTCTGCAGTGATTATCAGTGGACTGGACTCACAGTTGCTGATATTGGACAATGTACCTAGCACCTGTTCTCCTTCTTTTCCTGACTCCAGTTTAGAAAGAAGTAGAAACTCAGTAGAAACTATGAGGGCAGAATTTCTCATTGCTAGATACCCCTTTGCTCACTTTTCCTCACATGTCTACCTGGTAATACCTGTGCAATAGAGCTGTGGATTTATCATCTTCCCCAAATAAAAGAATAGAAATAAAAGAATAAAAAAGGAATAAAAGGCATAGATCTGAAGATTCTGAAGAAGACAATTTTGTGCTTCTAAGAGAGCGTATTTCCTCAAAAATTAAACTTCTTTGACATATTCTTCATTTTCTGATATAAAATGAGAAGGACCTTATTTTTAAGTCTTTTTTAAGTACCATTACAATTCAGGATTCTTTCCCATGTGGCGCTTCAAATATATTACAGAATATAAATGCCAAGCTGTAGATATTTTTTTTTCCTAAGAGAAAGATCTGTAGTGTTTTGGTAGACTTCTCCGACAGTTCTTGTTGTAGACATTAGAAATGCAAAGTTTAACCAGAAATAAAAACCCAGTGGAATAATTTTGATTCCCTTTGTTTCAAAACCTTAATGTCTTGTACTTTTTTTATTTGAAAGATATTTATGTCCAATGATATCACTGTCAAATAATTTCTGAATTTGAGAAGAAAGTTTGGAAAGGCACTGGAGATTAAATCATCTTCAGGCATGAGGAAGGTGTAATGCGATACATTCCAATCACATCCTTTGCATCCCTCTTTCTGTGAGAGGTACTAAGTGGAATTCTGCAAGCCCCTCAGAAAACCTGTTCCTTCTCTTTGAGAGATTCATAGTTGAATTTGCGTCTGCATTATTAGATCATTTTCTTTGCTAAAAAATTAGATCAGTTATATGTGGTTTTAAAGCTAGCTCTTGTCTTCTTAGTTCCTTTATCCTCATGGTAATGTGTAATCAGCTAATTTATGTAGTATACTGATCTGTTTTTCTTGTGTCTTGGCTTATTTTTCTCCTCTATTTCCATGGTGGGGGAAAAAAAAATCATGATGATGTTCCCCCCCCATTTTTACTTCTCTCTCATACAACACTTTCCTCATTCAAAATATTTTAGAGCTTTACTAAGCCAATGCTTGGACCCCAGTCTTGCAGTATTGCTACAGAAGAGTGATAGTCATGTGCATATGGAACTGCTGCTCCCAAGTACCATGAAAGAAGGAAATCCTGTCTTCAGGTGTACAGGAGGAGCATGGTTACTTGGACACAAGAGGCCAGAACCAGGGTCTTGGCCCTTCCCTCTTACCTTAATATAGTTTAGCTGGAGGTTTCCTTGAGTTTAGTGTTTGTGTATGCATCTTTTTAGCCCATCTGTATTTTCACAGATACTAAACTATGAAGATCATCCTAAGACAACTCACATTTCTGATTTCTGAGAAATATTCCCAGCAATTGATCACTTTTGGTTGGGTGGTTTTTGGTTGGTAGGTTGGTTTGGAAACTTTTGGGTTTTTTTTTTTTTTTAATTGATTAATTCTAACTTTTTAAAACAGTGAAAAAACAGAGTTTAAACAGACTTACTTTGCTTCAGAAACATGATGTCTGTCATAGTTGTTACATGACTTGAAGGAAGTTGCTGTACTTGGTTATACTGTATTCCTTGTTGATAAAATAGATATGGTAATGCACAGTATAATTCTAAAGACTAATTACATCATTCAGGCTGATATTGAAAGTACTGTGTAGGCTTGGTTTTATTATCTGGTTTTACATAGCTTATTTAGATTTAGTACATTTGTTACTGTAGCATTTACTTTATGACTGTATTTTTACATAACCTGTAAACTCTGGTTACTTTCAGCAGTAATATCTGTTCACTCAGTTTTGATGTATATTGTAGACCCATTTCTTGTACACATACAGATATAATTCATCTAAAGATGACAGATTGCAAGCTTCCCCAGTATTAGGGCTCCCCAGTATACTGGTATCCACTGACAATAATACGGACTGCTAGTTAGGTTGTAAAGCTCCATTGCTCAGGAGTGTTGTATTTTGAAGTCATCTGTCATGGACGTGTTCTAGAGATAGGAGACTATTTATGTTTATGGCATTTTAAGTAACTCAGTAAGACCCTTTAAAATATACAGAAAAGGCTTGTTTACTGTCATCACTGCTCACTTAATCCTGTGACCTTGACATGATCATACGGCCATAAAGCTCCCTGCAGGTAGTTCAATAAAACAGATGAAGATGAATAAAACAGAGTCCAATGATTGTTTCAGCTTCAGTAAGATAATGCCTTCTGCCTTTAAGTATTTCTTAAACATTCAATAGTGCTGAACAATTTTAAAACCCAATAATGTAGCAAATTATCCAGTTGTCTAGATTATTAGAAAATCCTCCAAAATTCATAAACCACATGTATTCTGTGTTTAATTTGAGAACACTAACCATTGTATTGCAAAATAGGCTATATACACAATGCCAAAACACTTATATTTAAATTATTTCTCAAAATAAAAATGTCCTAATTTTTCTGATTCCTGTTGGGTTTTTTTTTTTCACTTTTCTGCTGATGTCAAATTATATTTATTATGTGGGGATGCTTTTGGTTTTGTTACATTCACAATCTGAATCCAGGAAATATTCATGTGAAAGAGATTTCTTTAGATGATTTACTAGAAGCTATGTTTGCACTTATGGTAGGAAGCAATAAAAATGTACATAAAGAGGAAGTTAAATTTGGTGTCTCTTAGGCTCAATTTATAAAAACTACTAAAGCCTTTGGGATACTTTGCCATAAGAGTGTGATAATTTTTATGCATAATATATTTTGTGCTATGTGAAAACATGGAGGAAAGTAAAGTATGATATCTTTGCCTCATGGTGAGTGGAAGTGTTGTTTTCGCATTAAAAAATATTCACTTTCATTCTCTTTAATTTTGAGACATTAAGGTTTCCAATTTCTGTGAATTATTTTTAAGCACATAATAGTCTTTTACACTGAATATTGCCCTAACCTCTTCTACATTCTTGAATAAAATGTGAAGTTTTCAAAGTTGATGACAGTTTAATAGTAGAGGAAATTTATTTAGTGAACTTCACACAGTATTTTCAGTGGTAGAGTTCCATACTGAACTGTTGAGCTAATAATTATGAAAATTAAATGAGTGAAACCTGTCAAAAAAGAAGAGCAGCCAGAAGCAAGTTTTAATATGTATCTCCCAAATCCAAATGGACTCTACTATCCTTTATTATTTAGTCTAAATTAAGAACCACTGAGAGGAATGAGATAAAATGAAAAGCTGCCACACATTTTGTTGGCCAAATGCCAGACAAAGTTGAATAAGAAGAAATAGTTTCTTTCATGATAGTCCTTTCATGTGAGATCATCATGATGATCTAGTAAAAATCTCAGTTATACAAACTGCTTAATTGTTCTCCAGGTATACACTACCTTTCATTTTGAACAGTGTTGGACTTTAAATTAAAAAAAAAAAAATTGGAAATTTGTGTAGAATGGCCAATTTCTCTGGAAATGTCCTTAATGAAAATGGTATGTTCTGTTACATTTTAACAAAGCAGATATTATAAAGTTTTGAAGCCTGATTCAATAAAACCAAAATATGAAAATTAATATAAAAGATTGGAATTTATGAACAGTAGTATTAGAAAAATATTACCAATTTTTTTAATAAGGGTTTTTTTTACATAAAAATTATGTTCTTAAGGTAAATCATCCTTTAACTTATCAGTATGCTGAGGCTTAGTTTTCAACTGGGTTTTTTTGACATATATTACTGTTTATGTTGTTATTCTTGCTTGGTGAGGAATATATTATCTTCCCTGGAAAGAAACAGACATGTTTCTTCTGAAACACACACAATAAAAAAATTGATGTACCTGGCCTTCACTGGGAATTCATTCATACACCTTTCTGAATGGAGATCCAGTGTAAGCCATGTGCATTAATTTTTTGTATGTTTGTTGCAGAAGCTGAATCTACAGGTCTGTGTTGGGTTTTATCTAATGTACTTCCTGTATAACTGTACCATTTGATAACCTTTTGCTAAGCTGTGAAAGTGTGTGATTGCCAGCTCAGCAGGGACTTTCAAAAGGTTCTACTGGACACCACTAAATTTTAAACAGAGACCTTTTCTTAGGAATGCCCTATTTTGAAAGTACTAGAATAGCTCCTTTATTTCAGTCACACTGACAAATTTCTAAGGGTGACACTCTCAGTGCAATATCTATTTAGATGATTCCCCTTCTTTAAAAGTAATCCACAAATTATCAATTTGTGTACACTAAAATTTACAAAAATGTACTTCTCTATTAGAATTATGAAAATATATTTACTTTTACTTTTTTTTTTTTTTTTGTAAAATTTAACTTTTCAGAATCCTCACACTAAAATTGTTTTCTAAAAAACATAAAATCTGTTGGCAAAATCTCAGCTGTAAAAATCAGAAGGCCACAATGGACATTCCATAACAAGGAAACAACTATAGACCTCCATGTCATTCATGGTTTCAGTAACATTTATGAGATGTTAAATCACAGGCAAGTTTTGAGGTATCTCTTAGTAAATATTTGAGTTGCCTGGCCAGTGACATCTTAGGTTTTCCATTGGCTCCAATAGTCTGAAATTTTTATTGGTTTATCCCCATATTCATCCACATTAGCAGTTGTAAATGCAGGATACATACCTGCTCCTGGTACTCTTTCAACCCTGCTAGAAATTTATAGTTAATATCACCAACATCAGAGAAGCATAAAGGGCGGACAGGGAATTATATAATTGGTGTACATATAACTCAAAGATTGTATCTGGTCCAGAAATTGCACTTAAACAACAGATGAAGTAGGGTAGGGAAAGGAATATTTTCATGCTACCTAGCAAATACTGTCTTACTGAAAATACCTTTAGGTTTGACTGAGAGTCACTTTGTAGATCCTCTGGGTTTTGATCTGACAGAAAATAGGAAAGCTCTGTAAAGAATGGTCCTTCCTCCCCAACTTTTATCATTATGTCTGCAATCAACAGTGAAACTACAAAGTATCAGCCAATCATTTGTATTGCCTTTTGAGCTGAATTTCAATATAGTAGCACATTTTTCACTGTTTTGAGAACAGAAAAGAAAGGGGTGAGTCATCCCACTTTCTGTAGCTGTTCACCACTATTCACTTTATTTTTCCTCTGGTGGTAAAAATGGGCAATCAGCAACAAAGCCAAAAAAAATCCCTTTACCAATCCAGTATCAGTGGAGAAACATTAAAGTTTTAAGTTCTTTATGGGAAGGAAGAATTTCTGGGAATTCCAGGAAGGACTTGATGCCTTAATAGAAATTCTAAGTTCTGATATGTCTTAACATTTTACTTTTGAATCAAGATGAGAAAAGCCTTTGGTGTCTTTGTCTGAAGGAGGGAAAGACTGAAGGTATATTCCAAGGTTTACTGTGTGTTTACATAACAACTTACTTTGTTTTCTTTTTAAACCATCCAGAAATAATGAAGGGGGAATGTGGTTTAAAGGATTTATTGTCATGAGGTCTGTGGACTCTTCCTCAATTTTCTCCCCAAACATAATTGTCTGTGCAACTGATTTTAAAGCCCATTATGTGCCTCTATTTAGAGTACCTAGGTGTTTCATACCTTCCAAAAATTTTTCTGTAGATTTGGATCACTGAAAAGTTTTCAAATGATGCTTTACTGAAGACATTCATAGCTTGTGCCTTGTAGTATATGGAAAAAAAAGGGGGGATGCAAAATGACTCTTTTATCTGGATATTTTGTGTATTGAAATAAAGAATTGAGGTAGAAGTACTGCAAATTTCTGTTTCGGTTGTGTACTGCATTAAGTGACTGTGCTCATGCATGCATTTATCCCATAGTATGAATTAAGTTGCAGAGTATAGTCTTTGAGATTTTCTTCAGCACTGCTGCTTAATTATTTTTAGTTTTGTGGTGTAATTATTTTTTTACATTTTCAGTGTTAAAAATTATATGCTTGAGCATATTTCTTTGGCATTCCTTGGTAATGCAGGAATATTTTACATGTGATTTTGAGGGTGGGTGAGAGTTGTTTATCTGTGGGTCAGGAAAGCACTAGGAGTGAAAAAAATGTGTTATTTCCATGATCTAAATGTTCAGCAGCAGTAGCAGCAGCTGAGCAGCTCACTGTTATTCAATGCTACATTAACTTTTCCATTAATTCTGGCGCTGTAAAATATGAAGCCTTTAAGCATTGCAGGGTTGCTGCCTGATTTTTGTTCTTTTACATGGCTGCTGTATATTTGCATGCTACAGCCATTATATGGATAATCACCATCATTACTTTTTAGAAGGTCATTTCCTTATTGTGCTGAATATTGTTAGATACAGAAAAGCCTTAATAAAAAAAAGGTTCTTTAACCATGTCCACTACAAATGCTTTATTTTTTACTTATTTGTTGCTATTGTGATGATAGCAGCCCAAATGTCAAGAAGATATTTTACCTCTGTGTTTTTTCTTTGTTTATTCATTAAATAAAAAACAAACCTCAAAATACACTCTTTCAAAAAAAAAAAAACAAAAAAAAAAACCCCACCAAAACCAAAAAAAAAAACCCAGAGACCAAGAAAGCCTGACTTTTTCTCTAAAAACAAAATTTAAAAAACCGTTTAATTTCATTTCCTTCCCTGTTAGGAGAGAAATTAATAAATACTATTTTGAGTAAAGGTAAATTTTTGTTATGTCATAAACATAATTCTATTTTGAAAATGCTGGGTTTTTAAAAAACTCAATAACATATGGAAATTGGAATTAAAGTTATTCAAATTCCTTGTATTATTTTAAAGATCTGTTGAAAATATACACATTTATGGGAACAGTAGATTTATTAAGTGTCAATAACAAACCAGAGCAGCAATTCATGGTACTTCCAACCAAGACATACCAACCATTCCACCTATTCTCCTCTCCAGAATTCATAGAACAGTTCATAAGGGAGAGCAAGACTCTTACTAAAGCTATGAAAGCAGTCACTTTATGCCCTAAATAATAAAGCTATAATCTTGGTGGTACCAGTGAGGTGACATCTCAACACTGAATAAATCATATCAGTCTTTATCTACCCGCCTTGTTTTCCCCATCTGTAACATGTGAATCATGGTACACTGCTAACACTGTGATTTGAAATCAGTTGATGGAAGGAAAAGCACTAAAAGTAGAGCTTAATAAATATCCTTTCCAATAAGAGAATGGTCTTAAGTATTTTGTAGTTTTGCTTTATTTCAGAACACATTTTAGTCATATAGTTCTTTAGGGTTTTCTATGCCTCAGATTCACTGTGTTCACTGTTTTGATAGTTAAGTCATCATCATCTGAACCAGCATCAGCATAACACGTTTTGTATGATAGCTCATGTAGAATCCATTCTAGCTGCACAAGCCATTACCATTGTTCTTAAGATCTGTTTCTGGCATTTTTTGGAACAGGATGAGAAGGCACATCTGATTTGACTTGTGAGCTTCTTACTTCTATATTCAGTTGAAGGTTTCTGATTATTTCCTGCGGTTTTCTCTCCCACCTCTGTGTCTCACAAAATTTTTGTGATTCTAATTTTTTTTTTCAATTCAGGTATTTTGATGTCTGATATTATTTGATTTCAGGTTCATTGGGAGGATGAGTTTAATATCAAAATTCTAAAGATAATAATATCTTGTATTACATAAGTGTACACACTATCCATATTGAGCCTTAAGTCTACAAAGAAATTCTACCCTGGTTTCATGACATTAAATTTACAAAGAAAGTTTAGAATTTATTGTGTTCTTTATATGGCAAAAATATTGCTTTTTGGGAATTTCACTTAGTTTTTAACTCAATGATTTAGGAATTTTTCACAGTTCTGTTTAATAAGCAGCAATCTAAATGGTGTTGTGCGCCAGCACAAGTTCTGAATTTTCGCTTACTAATCTAAACCCTCAATTAGTTCTTGCCTAAATCTTGTCCCTGGACTGTATCCTTCCAACACAGGGTTATGTTTTTCCTAATTTATTTCTCATATACTGCTGAGAAAATTACCTTACACTTTTATCTATGGTGTACTTCTTCCTAAAACCTCTTCAGTGTCTTCTCTGTATAGCTGTCCTGGCTGGATAGTGTATCTCTATTGGCAGTGCCAGCAATGTGGCCCTCAGAAATGTCTTAAGCAGCTTTTAAAAGGGCTTTTCAGGATCAGGAAAAAAGGGAATCAAGAAAGTAAGTAATTGGTTCAAACTTATTTTTTTTTAATTGAATAATTTTTAATTGAATAATTACTTGTGATTGATGAAATAATTTGGAATCAGGAAAGCTATGTAATTAGAATTGTCTTAGAAAGTTAAACAATTTTTAAAATGAATTCAGTATTTATATGAGTTTGAATGAGCTGGCATAAAAATCAATACCTATACATGAGCATATAACATATAAAATAGTGTGTTTTGAATGCTGAGGAATAACACAGCTCTTAGCACATTATGCAGATTAGAAAAGCTTGTGGAAACAGTGCTGTTGTGTAAATATAGGATAAAGATCTTTGTTTCATCAAACAGCTGCTTCTACTTTGAGAATTTGTTTTTATTTTGGTATCTTAAAAAAAGAAATTATCCTCCTGAAGCATTAAGTGTTTCTAGATTTGGGAGGCAAAATAGTGAATATTTAAACTTGAAGTTCTATTTTGTTCTAGCCATTAAAACTGCTAGGAATCTCAAGATACTTGATGAGAAAACAAAGGGAAATTTTATGGTCTTCTCTGGTATGAATCCAGTTAAAGGATTAACAGTATTAGTCAGACTCTGAAATGGAAAGGATGTTACTCAAAATACATTTTAGCAGTGATTAGCTGTTATCTGGAAAAATAGATTCCACTTCACTCGGTAGAATGCTATATTTTTCTGAGAATCAAAGTTTACAAAATAGATTTCAATATTTTTCAGTATGGCAGGTGATGAATGTCCTCCTGCAGAGGTTATATCAGAAAATCAATATTTGTAAAATTGAAACAGTATAGGTTTGTATTGATCCATGTGGCTAAATCAAAATGAAAGGCTTTGTAACAGCTTTCTTAGACAGCCTGCTATCCAGTAATGGCAAACTATCAATTTTAGCTTTCCACTGATAAATCAGCTTGAAAATTGGATGTCAAATTTTTTTTTTACTGAAGTAGTGATTTTTTTCTTCCCTCTAACCTTTCTTGATGGGTTAGATTGGTTTATAAGACTAAGCTTTGCCTTTTTGAAAGCAGTTGTCAAAACTGACATTAGATATATTTTGAAACAAAATCTAAACTCTTAAAGCCTAATTTTGTGTACTAGCTGGCTTGATGGTAATGCTATGGGTGCATCTCTGTGTAAACAAATATGAATATGTGTTTATGTGTGCAATACTTAAAATGACATTGATTTAATACTTCAGGTATATATGTTTCTCCCTTTTCTGATCTCTTGAGTTCACAAAGGTCAGGTATTCAACTGCAGCTTTTAGAAACTAATGCCTCAGAAACTATTTCGGCTTTCAATGGTTAGGAAGATTGATTTTTCTTTAATTGACTGATTCTCTTTTTTATTTTGTGTTAAGTGAGACTTTATGAAATGATAACATGAACATCGCTTTCAGCTGCAGGTCCTTAAAACCTGCATGGATGTTCTTTGTTTTCAATGACAGAGAAAACGGTACAGATTTTCTCAGAAAATAGCAAAATTCTTTGTGATGGTGGGGGGGAAACCCTTTAATTTGGGTCACATGCAGTAGTTTTCAGTGGAAGTTAACAGTGCCATACCTTCACATCTGTACAACAGAATATAAGGTTGCTCAAGTGGGTATTGATTGTGAAGTTTACTGTTATATAATTACTTTTGGCTGTAGAAAAATGTGCTGTGTATTGATCTAGATGGAAGCATTTGAGTAGCAGTTTCCCTTGGCTAACAGTGAGTGTCATCTTTCAGCCATGATAAATGGTAACACTCTGGGTCAGCATAATTACTTGGTGGTGAAATGAACCTCCTGTACCCTTCTCCTCTCACACCAAGGAACCACCGTAATCATCTTTATCTTAAAGCCATGATTTACTGAACTAACCAGCCCCTTAATAGTCCTCTCCTCCCCTTCCCACAGTATGCAACCACATTAAATGAGACTGTACTATTATTTTTGAAACTAAGCTGTTCTGTTCTGAATCCACAAATATGATTAATTTTTTTTTACCTAATCCCTGTCAGTTGACCTGGACCTGCAGGAGGCCAGCTCCTGCAACAATCTTTTAATCTTAATGTTTAGTATTCATGTAAAAAAAAGGGCAAATGTTAAGGTGTTCATTGTTTTGACACAGTACTTTTTAGGTCTTGGAACCAAATGTTATTAATGCACTGTTAAATTATTAGTGTACTGCAATGAAAACTGCCATATGAATTTATTGTCAATAGCCCTTTAATTTTATAAATTTTGACACCTCATTTAATAACAGTTTTAAATGTAAGATTTTTTAAGCAGTAGCCATATTGCTCTTTATATGTATCTGTAATAGGTGATAAATATGTTATCAGAAATAAGAAAATAGTATTTATTGCTAGAACAGAAAACTAAGATGATTTGTGTTGTTTGGCACCTTTTTAATGGGGAGTTTTCAATTTGTTATCAATATTTCATTAAAACTTCATATCATATTGTTTAAAATGGATTTGTGCTTACTTGCCAGTAGTGTAATATGGCCCTGGGGTAATGACTTTTTGTTAAGTAATGTTAGTTAAAGAAAATCTGGCAATAGTTTTAGATCATTTTAAGACAGCTGTGAAAGGTTTGGATAAAGGTCATTTTCAATGATTGTGCTTAGTTAAATAAATGTGAAGGGTTTCACAATGGGAATCTTGCTTTTCAGTATGCTGTCATAAATTTCCCCTTAACACATCTGGGAATAGGAAGTAAAATGTAGTTGTTTCTGCCTTGAAGGCAATGTATTTTATATTTTCCTTGCTTTGTTTGTTTTCCCCTTATAATGCTGTTTATTCACATAACTGGAGTTCAAAGGTTTTACTTTGTCATAAATTAAATCTTCTATTCTCTGACAGTTTGTGGGACCCGCTGGATATAATTTTCAAGTGGTTGTAACTCGAAGATTTTTTTTTGCTGAGATTTAGTCGTTAAAAGTGTTAAATTTTCTGACAACTCAGCCTCTATTGTGACCCTGGTTCATTGCTTGCTCTCTCCCTTGGCCACAGCTGGCCTCTTGCTGTTCACAGCTGAAAAGTGAAATCAATGCTGGGTCTAACAAACTGCAGATGAAAGCCATACTGATCATATATAGTCATTTCCCGTAATTTTATCAGCCTTCAGTTTCTTAAATGATCTCTGGAAAACATTGTTTGTTCATGTGAATACAATATTGAGTTTTGTGATAAAATGCCCTTTCTTTCTGAAAAGTAATACTTTCTTAACCATTAGTACTTATATACAGCTCACACTGCCATAGCATGATCTTTTAAAATACTGGTCTGGTCCTTCCCCCTTTCCCCCGTGAAGGGACACCCATGAAAGAGCTGCTGGCTGAATCCTGCCAGCTTTGAGCCTTTGGAATCTTGCGAATTGAGGTTTTTATGTCCTACAAGGCTCAGAGCCGGAAAGTAAGAACTCTTACCATGTGTCAATCCACATTTCCATTGATCTTGCGTACTTTTTATTTTTATTTGAGCAAGATTGGTAGGAAAGCTATGTTGCAGTTAGAGGTGGCAGTGTATGATGTAGCTTAATGCTACAAAGGTCACAGAACTACAATGAGTTTGATGGAAAACAGCCTTTCTCCTTATTTTAAGTGGTTCCTGCTTTGATTACAGGCATTTATTATAATTATCAAGAGATTAGTCTGTTGTTATAGAATCCTTGTAATGGAACCATTTAAAAGGAATATAATGGCAGTTTATTGGATTTTGCAAAGGAAAAGAGAACAGATAAAGTGGTGGTTTTTAAATGGATCAACCGCTGCCTTAAGCACACTAATTTTTTCCTTTTGTTTAACTTCACGTTTCTTTTTGTTTCACAATTTTCAGTTACATACTAAAGAAGTCGCTTTTCAAAGTATTTTACATGTAGCATTTCCATCACCGTCTAATCTCATGGAGTTCAGTTGTTAAGGACATTCCTTCCAAAATGTTCTTTCACTATTTACATACCATAGAAAGTGTAGTATCTGACACAGCAGCTTTGTAATTTTATTCATATCTCCATATGTAGAGTGGCAACAAAAAAGGAATATTTTTAATAAAAAAATATGTAAAAGAAATTTTGTATTTGATATCATTAAAGTGCAGCTAGGTTGAGTTCTCTTTTATACTAGCAAAATGCCATAATATTCATGAAACCTGGTGAATTTCTTTCATGTGTATATCAATTTCCTCTTCTTAACAACATACAGTTGTATTCACTGCACTAAGTCAAAAAGAATAAATGTTAAGATTATAAAATAGTCAACTTATTCAAATGCTACAGAATAACACTTGTAACCTGGCTGTGAATGTAAGAACTAGATGACATTGGAAAAAATTAAAAGCTCATAAGCTTAGGGAGTTTTATATTAGAAGTCAAGACATATGAATTTTGTCGTATGTGTAAGTATGTCTTATCCTTTGTGTGAAACCTTCTACTAAAGAATAATTACAGAGCCTAAATCCTCCTGCTGAAAACGTTCTGTCCTATGCTCATTAGCTGAGCAATGGCACGAGTTAGTTGAACTGGGACTATTTAATGGCAATGGGCAATCAGCCCCAAAATAACAGTGAAAAACCATATAACAGCAAACTGCAAGAGTAGGATTACAAGTCTGCTACTTGAATATTTGTCAGCTGCCAGCAGAGGAGGTCTGGAGAGGAGTTTAGTATTCCCCCAGCATATCTTCCCAGCTTTCAGCAAATTGTAGCTCAGGGACTTCCTGAGCCAGAGGTGATGTCCTTGAGTTTAATAACTTCTGGTGGGTTTTTTCCCATCTGTGAAAGCAAATGTCTTATCCTTTTAAGAACTCATTTAAACTTCAGCTGACCACAATATCACATAGTGTTGAGCACTCTATACCCCAAACCCTTGAGTATGTTGTGTGAGACATTCACACAAAGTCACCATCATTTGTTTTGAACTTCTTGCTTGATAACTCTATGTTCTCTCTAGACCTTTTCTTATGAGAAATAGTGAATCCTTGTAGTCCACTCACCATCTTGATGCCATTTATAATATTAAACATCACTATAATATCTTTCTCAGTTAAGTTCTCTGTTCTTTAGCTGTGAGGCTCTAAAATGGCCTTTTTCTCCTTCCTGGGGGCTCCCCTAACAGGCTGTAACTTATTCTGGAGCAGATAATAACAGATTCTCAGTTAATCCTTTCTGCTGGAGCTATTTTACTTTGTGTAATAGTGAGAGAGAAGAGAATGACACCCATACATACTTGTTTCTGTCTCATTCCCGCCCACCCTTCTTGCTTCAACTGTCAGGTGCCAGCCAGGTTGTGACTTTATTGCCAAAAGGAAGCCAATGGGGAATGACTAAACCTTCATCACTGACTCAATATTTCCAAAAGGGGAAAAACATAAATAATTGGAACAATATTGTAAGAGATGAGCCTGTGTCTGAGCCAGATTGTAGTTCTATGGTTGTAGCCCTTTCACTCCCTGTTCCAATTAATGTTTTACTACTTTAAAATGAGGTAGCATTGCAAGAAAAGGCTGACAGTGTTCCATTCAGCAAAAATTGGGTGAATCATGGGGGAAGCATGCTCTGTCCACTATAGCTTTTCTTGAATTATTGTATTTTGTCTCAAATAGAATCAGCTGTAATGGTCTAGGAACAAGTATTATTTGTGTGTATGTTTGAGAGAGAAAATTTTGTTGGCAAAGTCTCTAAAAAATAATTTTGATTTGTTGTCACAGGCTTTGAGAGTATTGCCAGACCACTGCAGGCATAATGTTATATAGTGAATGGCATTCTCATGCCTTTGGATGGTGGGATTTAGGATGTACATGTAATTCACAGTGATGAATGGTGGTTCCGTTTTTTTTTTTTCCCTTTATTTTTTTTTGTGAATGTGCAAATTAAAAAGTACTTTGCTTGCAAATGCTACTTGAAAAAAAGGGAGAGAGGACATTTTAAGGGGATTTTCCCCTTATGCATACACCTTGAGCATTCTTGGGCAAAAAATTAATCTAGTAAGGCTTCTCAAACCAAGGAGAGATTCTTCTTTGTCTTTCGACAAGTTTCCATATAGTCCTAATGTCTGCTGGTGCTTTAGAAGTATTAAGATTGTGTTACACTAGTTGTATTATTATTATTATTATTATTATTATTATTATTATTATTATTATTATTATTATTATTTTGGTATGTTGTTAATAGTCTCATAAGGAACAAAGGTAGAACACAGATTTTATTTTTTCAAAATTTTTGATCTCACACCAGAAAATTATTGAATATCAGAAAGAGCAATGATCTGACGTGATTGCTTTCTTCCTTTATATGTTTTAGTTAACATATAAATGTTCACTAAAAAGTTTTTATAAACATTTATAAATATTTGTAGTGAAAACAGTGACTATTATAAATAAGAGAGCTATTAGAAGGGTGCATTATTGAGAGTCAGTACTGGACTTCATGTTTCCCTGAACATGAGATTTTTAATGTGCTTCTTTTCTACTATGTCAGCCATGCTGAGGCCTGTGAAGATATTTATGTTATCAGCAAAGAAGGTTTTGTTGTGCAAGGACCAACACTCGTGCTGCTGGTTAAAGGTTGGTCTGAAAGCACCAAGACTCTATCAAGTAAATAAATTTTGGCAAGTGGTTGGTCTGAAAGCACCAAGACTCTATCAAGTAAATAAATTTTGGCAAGTGATATGATAACTGATAAATTCCAAATCATAGTGCCTTCTTGCTGCTCACTAAATGACTGTAGTCAAAGACACTCTGGAGTCGTTGTTAATCATGGTTTATTAAAATTATTAGTCTATTGTGCTATACTGTTTGTTTGGCTTCCTCTCAGGAATGAATTCATAACACAGTTTTAAGTGAGGTGGAGGTAAAGCTAGAGTATTTTCATAGCATTTTATATAAATGTCAAGGTAGAGTGTCATTTTCCAAAGGTTTCCCTGAAGCTAAATAAAGGAAGTATTATGTATATTTTTCATAGGGTAAGATACATTGAAGTAGAATCCTTATTTGCTGTGAATTGAAACACATTTTTGTGCCTTTTTTCCCCCCTCCAAAACTACACAAGAAACTTTAGACAGATTAATTGTTAAACTAGAAAGAGGTGTTGGTCCANGATGTTGGGATTTAGGATGTTCATGTAATTCACAGGGATGAATGGTGGTTCCGTTTTTTTTTTTTCCCTTTATTTTTTTTTGTGAATGTGCAAATTAAAAAGTACTTTGCTTGCAAATGCTACTTGAAAAAAAGGGAGAGAGGACATTTTAAGGGGATTTTCCCCTTATGCATACACCTTGAGCATTCTTGGGCAAAAAATTAATCTAGTAAGGCTTCTCAAACCAAGGAGAGATTCTTCTTTGTCTTTCGACAAGTTTCCATATAGTCCTAATGTCTGCTGGTGCTTTAGAAGTATTAAGATTGTGTTACACTAGTTGTATTATTATTATTATTATTANATATGATAACTGATAAATTCCAAATCATAGTGCCTTCTTGCTGCTCACTAAATGACTGTAGTCAAAGACACTCTGGAGTCGTTGTTAATCATGGTTTATTAAAATTATTAGTCTATTGTGCTATACTGTTTGTTTGGCTTCCTCTCAGGAATGAATTCATAACACAGTTTTAAGTGAGGTGGAGGTAAAGCTAGAGTATTTTCATAGCATTTTATATAAATGTCAAGGTAGAGTGTCATTTTCCAAAGGTTTCCCTGAAGCTAAATAAAGGAAGTATTATGTATATTTTTCATAGGGTAAGATACATTGAAGTAGAATCCTTATTTGCTGTGAATGGAAACACATTTTTGTGCCTTTTTTCCCCCCTCCAAAACTACACAAGAAACTTTAGACAGATTAATTGTTAAACTAGAAAGAGGTGTTGGTCCATAATTCATCTTTATTGCTCCGTGGGAGGATATGGCTGTCAGAATGATAGTAGATCTGATCTATTTTGTACCTAAGTTGGTATGTGCAATTTGGACCCACATCACTAACTGCAGAATATTTACAGAAAGACAAGGATGCTTCAAGTCAAAGAAAATATGACTAAAGCAACTTAATTTAGATGATTTGGAAAAAGAAAGACTCATGGAAGATTGTGTTCTATAAATACCCATCAACAGGGCAATATAGAGGAAAGAACTGAACTATTTTGTCTTCTGCCTTTTGCTAGTTCACTTATTATACATTAGGAAAAAAAAATAGCATAGCTATTGAACAATACAGAGTACAGGCCTGGCATGTGTATTAACCAACCTGGTCACAGGTTCCTTTGGTTTCTTAAATAAATATACTAGGCAAAAACTATTCTAGAACTGTACAAGACTTATGAATTTAATTAAAACTCCTTTAGGGCAGGAGATGAGAATAAACTTTACATTTGTTTTCTGTAAAAAAGATTAATAATCCTTCAGAGTGATTTAGCAGCTCTTCACACTGGTGTCAATTCAATCAATTTCTTACTAGGCATCTTGGAAGGTTGTCACTGTTTGTCTTTCGTGTTTGGTAGTTTGCTTCTTAAAAAAGAGAAGGAAAAAATTTATAAAATAACTTCAACTAAAGTCACAATTTAATTAAATAAACAGAAATTTCTATATATATTTGCCAATCACTTTTCAATCTGTTAAATAGAAAAGTGCTTTGATATTCTACCATCAGCATAAAAATTTTTTTCAGATTTTGGTGGAATTAGGCTGCTAAAGTAGGTCCCAAAACATATCTAATTTTAAATATGTTGTTGACTTTAATGGGATTTCATATAGGCTTACACTTTACAGACTCATACTTCTTTTTATAATTGGGCCTAAAAAATTATATTTCTTCCATTAAAGTATTTATATACTATCCCAGAGATTCAGTCTCTCAAAAATAATATTCTTGATACTTTATTTTTAATTATGCCAAATAAAGAGTAGTCTGGTTTTAAGTGTTTATCTGTAAGACTTTCTCATTTGCTTTAATAATATAATCTAATTTTTGAGATCGTCAGCCTTTTTTTTATTGATTGAAATTAAATAGCTTTTGTTTCCTGAATTTCTATAATTTATGTTCATTATTTGGTATTGGTTCAAATAAGGCATTTGCAATCTGAATCTGGGGGTTTTGAATCTGATCCCCTGATTCTCCATTTCTGCTTTATAGCAACAAAATGATAAGCCCATTCTTCAAAAGTAGAACTTTGAATAATTTTTTATTGATTTACACAGAGATGATGATTTCTGTAGGTTTTTGCCTATTTTATCTTTCAGGATTCCCTTTATCAGGTTAATCAGATGACAAAAAGGTGGCTCTGTGTTACTTTTACTTGTAGCAATATAAGACTGCAACAAGTCAGTCGACCACGTTCTCTCAGTTACCAGGACCCAAACAGCCTATAATTCTGCATTTTCTAAATCCTGCCTCTTGGATTTCACTCAGTCATGTGTGTTCTCTGGCATGATCCTTCCCTCAACAACTCATGCATTTCTTAGATGGCAGATGTTTTCATGAGAAACCCAGGTTTTTACTTTCTGTGGTGTTGAGACCTTGATTACTTGATACAAGAGCACTAGAATTCCTGTCCTATCACCCAACCTTTCCCAAGGTGAAACTAGTTCTCTCCATTGCCTGTGGAATGGGCCTGGGTTGATTAGTTGAATGTTAATTATGTTGACATCTTAAGTTAAAAGAAACTCGACTCAGCTATCATTTGGTATAATTTGACAACCTTAATCTTCTAGTAAATTACAACTGTTAATTGGTAGTATTAACTTCCCAGTAATTGAACTGTGTCTACCAGATTGCAAGAAAGGAAAACAAATTCTATGAGGTCACAGGCAATTTGGTCCCTGTAGAAAAAGCAGTTTTCGAAGACAAGGTGATCGTCAGCTTCTCATCATCTTCAAAAATAAAGTCTATTGGCATACACAGGGGAGATCTGGAGCAGCTAAATGAATGAAGAGGTTACAAAAGAATGAAACTGGTGAAGAACAAAGAGAGTAAACTATATTTTTGCCCAAGTTGGTCATTAGAATTTGGAGGATCTCTGAGGGTAAAATGACCTGTGCCATGGTTCTTAAGCCATATGTGACTTTTCAGTTTTTCAAAATCCACTCTCCAAGGACATGTGTCACTGCAGTTTTAGCACAAAATATTCATAATTATCCAGATTTACAGCTCAGAGAAACTAAACCAAAACATTCAATTTTTTGTAAAGAATATCCCTATAAGGAGTCATATTTACTAACAACAGCAAGTGAGCTGTAAATGTGCATGAAAAATGGAGAAGATGAACATGGTCATGTCACAGATTTGTGCTACAGACTAGGGAAAAAGCATCTGTATCTCATGATTGTCACACAGAATCATGTAACAGATTAAGTAAAAGGAAGGAAAACATTAAAAAGTATATCCAGAGTAATAGACTACCAAATACTTTGTATGCAAAAACTTTTTAGAGTATATCTTACTAGTTTTTCAGAACCCGCAAAACCAGCAATTTATTTCAAGACTGAAAACAAAGCAAGTTATAATTTGGTGTCATCTTTTTTCTTTTTTTTTTCCAGTATCATGTCTGCTTCTTCTCGTATCATATTTTCAGAGCCCAAAATAAATTATTAGATCACGCTGATGTATTTTGGGATGTTTTATAGAAGACTGTTTCTATACTTCTGAAGAACCTCTTGACTGTCAAAAATAAAGTATAAATAGAAAAGTTTTGATTTACTTGCCAAGCCAGCTTTTTAGCTCTCACAAAAATTCCCAGGAACAAAAAGATCAAAGTTAAGAATACTTCAGTATTTATTTGATAGTATTATAACATGGTCTCTATTAGAAATGCTATAGCATTCAAAGCTACGCCCCTTGGCAAATGTTCATTTCAACAATACAAGCTGTATTTGGGGATGGGAATAATTGTTTATACACCAGACAAGGCATATCCACTGATTGGGCTGTCATGTCTTTGTTTCAGTTCTTAAGAACAACATTAAGTTAAAGCTAGATATGTCCATTTTCTAAACTTATGTCCTACTTCTGAACGATAAGGGAAAAATAAATCTGTACCAAAAAACTTGCAGGAGATGTAAAACTTCAGGTTTCTATAAATTTTGAATTCAAATATTTCCAATTACCAAGCTTGAATTGGCATTTTGCCAGTTCAAAAATAATTATTCTTTTAAAATAGTGTACTATTGGACTTGCATTTTAATAAACAGCTCTGCATGATGGAAATTAAAACAATTGCCTAGGTAAAACTTTATTATTTATTTATTAGATTTTGATTACTGTTACTGTTTGTTGTTAGGCCTCAAGGAAGCTAATTATTTCATCTCAATGCCAGGTTAATAAGTTAGCTGTCTTTAAACAGTTGCAGCTTGAATAATTTATAAAGATCCGAAACAGTAATTCATTATGGGTTTTTGAGAAGCAGCGTACATATATATATATATAAAATAAAGCTGTGTCTCTTAGTTTTGGAATAATGCTCTTAAAATATTTAGATAAAACATTCTCTCTTTTTACTGATTAAAGATTTGGAGAGCCTAAATTTCTATTCCTGGATTCTATAACCTTCAAGCCATGATTTACGAACAGGAGTAACTAATGAGGTAACAAATTCTAGCTGTCTGTCTCAACCATGCTTCTTCTGTTAAAAGTGCAGCTCTAGATTTTTAGACAAGTCATCGTTGGTTTGTCCTGAAACTGGGTTGTAATTTGTATGCTCAGAAGGTTCTTCAGTAGTTCCTTCACAAGAGATTCAGACGCCTTAATCTGTGCATCTGGAATGGAGCAGACAGCTGGGACAGCATCCTCATCAGCAGGCACATTTGTTATCCCTACTTACAAGTCTGAGCCTTTAGTGTTTGACCTTTGAGTAAGCCAATGAGGCACCGAAGTTTTCCAGAGCTTCAGCAAGCTCTTTAACTTTGGATGCCCACTTGGAAATCTGGGGACTGGTTTTCATTTGTCCAAGCACACTAATCCTAACCGTACAAAATTTTAGCTACTATCTAAACCTTCTAGAATTGCAGACAACACATAAAGGCTCAGAATTTTTTTAGATAAACTAGGATCCTGTGGTCCCTAGATATGTGTTTAATATGATACAAGAAAATCTTATTTTTCTTGTGAAAAGTCACTGCTTCATTAGAACATTTGCAAAATCTCAGGACTTCTGCATTGTGCTGATGTAGGCTGTATGGGGGTGACATTAAAAACAACCTCCAGCTTTGTTTACTGAAGTTTCTTAGTGCAGTGATATTATTGTCATTCAGAATTCAATGGGAAAAGAGATCATTATGTTTTAGGGTTTTTCTCAATTTCTCTCCAGAAAAGGTACAAAAAACAACCAAAAGATTCTAGCTCCATTTATGACACTCAGAACAAAATATACTAGCATCTACTGGAGTAGTGTAGTTAGTGCTCTTGCAGAAGGCAAAGAAAGAGTGTGAGATTTTAATAAATTTTTCTCTCAGTCTTTGCTTTTCAGTGCTACAGCTGAACCAAGTAAATAATACTAAAATACGCCAGATAGGGAAGGGTTGTTTGGGGGGGGTAGTTGAAATTTGAGGTTTTTTAAATTAATTTCTGTGGGAAAAAAGGAGTCAGAAAATAGGTGGCAAAACATAAGACTTTTCTTACTTTCCAGTGGTCATAACACCAGTTCATCTGGTTTTTGTGCAACCGTTGTTCACCTTCCCTAGGCAGAACTGAGTCACCTTGCTCCCTACTCAAATGGACTTTGATGTTCTTGGCTGAAAATCTGAACAGAAGTAGGTAACTGTATTATCAGTTGAATCCGTTTCATAGAACTCTTATTGGAAGAATATTTAATCTTTGAAGCTCAGAGGATAAACTACAATTGAGAAAAAGTCCCAAACTTAATTCTGTAACTATCTTAGATATCATGAGAAATAAGAAATGTCTTAAATATCATAAGAACTGTATCTATTAAAGTTAACATTGTTTGAAAAATGGCATCAATATAGCAAAATAATAGTTGCCCTAAAATTTTTGTTTTGATTTAATTTATTAAATCAGCACTGTACTTTGTTAAATAAAGAAAAATAAGTTATTTTTGAGACATTTATCTAATTTCTTATGAATTACAGCTGTAAAATCACACAATACTTTCCCAAAAAAGCTACTTTTTTTTTGACAAAAAGTTGTATTATTTCATGAGGTCTCCTGTTTTTGTAGTCAGAGGGTTCCCACTTTCATTTTTTAGTTTGACAGATGATGTGCTTAATAAGCAAAATAATTTTGCTAACAGTAGGTAATATGCTTGTAGAAACTGTAGAAGAATTAAATGGAAATTGAATTTTTAAACCCATTTAAATTAGAAAACAATATTTTGATCAAATCTTCTTGAAAAAATTTACGATGGCATAAATTCCTATGAAAATACATGAGTCTTTTCTTTTTCATTTTTCTAAATTAATAGAAGTCTTCAGATGTTTTTGTTTTCAGGTAGTATTTCCTAAAAGCAGGAGTATATGTTAATGTCATGGTGCCTATTTCATATGTGATAACAAATATACTAGTCAAAACATAAAACAATTTTTTTTGCTTGAAATTCAATGATCTTTTGCTAGATCAAGTTTTGTGTCAAATTTTGAGATACTTCTACCTTTTGAATAAGAAAATTATCATGCACACTTACCATGGAATGCATCTTACTTAATCTTAGCCACCTATAATTATGCTCCTAGTCTAAGCCATTCTGTCTGTCTCTTCTGCAACCAGGTAAGAAAGACAGAGATGACCCCCAATTCATTCCATCTTGGAGTTTGTTATACTGTGGCATCATGGCAGGACTTGTGAAATCCTAATAAGTACCCATTGTACTGAGATAGCATGACATAAAAAAAAAAAGCATTAAAAAGAAAAATGTCCTAACCTCTCTAGGTTCTTATAAGGTATTTTATTCGTATAAGGTATTTTACAAACAGAAGTTTTAGCCAAATTTTCCTTTATCTAAAACTATAAAATGGCTTTTTTGGCTTTGGGTGTTTTGTTTCCACTTTGTTTGGAGTGGCAGCAAACCACATTCTGAAGCAGAACTAAGGTTCCAAACCAGAAATCTGAGTTAAACCAGAGTATTGTTCCAATCACTTTCTCATCCTTTTTTTTTTTTCCCAAATATAATCTTTTATGTCTTAATTCGAACCCCAAATTTTATTGTATTTTACTATTTCTGAGTTTACAATTTATTATCTCTAGAATCTGGTGCCATTGCATTCAGCTGTTACTCCTATTTTGTTAATAAAAAGCCCTCTGTCATTCTGGTGAGTAAATTTATGTATGTGCTTTGAAAGTTGCTTCAGTTCTTTGTTCAATGGATTCACCAAAAGGAGCCAAGTATATTACTTTAGCAAATGGTATTGTTTCATTTCTACTGTACTGTATGTAGTGGCCTACACGTGCCCATTTGTACTTGGATAGAATTGCCAAACTCCTCTCTCATTATTTTAAATTTATGCTTATGTTAAATCAATTCAATAATTTAAAAAATTCTACTTATCTTTACTCTTACTTTGTAGACATTTAAGTTATTGCCACTTCCATTGCTATTTTTGAGAGGTATGTGGCTTTTTTCTCTCTATTTTTCCCTATTTGCAACTTTATGCATGGTTAGTCTTATTTCCCAACAACTGCTGCTTCTTGGTAGAAGTTTACTACCATCTAATAATATAGCAGCCATTCCAGAGTGAACAACTCATTCTGAAGAATTAAGCTTTATAAAAAATCTAGGCAATCAGTAAATTGTTAGTCTTTGTTTGCATATTCATTATGAGGTTTTTTTTCCTTCAGACGCTATGCAATACCCTAAAATCCATAATCCTGGGATTTTACTGTCTTAGAAATTTGTTATTTAAGTAGTACCATAGCTAAAATACCCATCTCTATTGTCAGCCTCCCTTTCACATCTACTGACATTATTCTCCTTTCTAACAGCTCATCTATCTGAAGATTATTTCAAATTGAGAGATTTCTGTTTTCAGCTTTTGATGTGTCCTCAGTTTTTTCATTGAAATTCAGACCCAGAAGTTTCAGGGGTTGGAAATCCTCATTAAGAGCTTGTATTAAATACTCCTTTTTCCAGTGCCTTAAGAAGAAAATAAAAGCCACATAAATCACTCCCTCCTTTCTGAAAAGGGTGTTACCCTTTAAAACAGTTCTTAGAAAGTTCTCCATAAATTTGGTGGATCTTTAATCATTAGTCATCTTTTGATAGTTTTTTTCCTCTTTCATTTTTAGTAAATTCTCTGTTGTCTCAGCTTTATCCTTCATTATTAATGCAAGACCATTAGTAACATGATCATAGGAGAGAAACTGTTGGCAGTTCTCGTTCTGCTTTTCAAAGGTGACTCCTCTGCTCCTATTCTGATGATCAGTAGTGTAGTGTTTGCTGTTAGAGTTGTTCTGTGCTCTATTTTATCCTTATTTCAAAGTCCAAGAGGAAACCCTTCCCCTCTTACCATCTTTTCCAATTTTCATGACATTGGGTGTTTCTCAGATTCATTACATCTTTATTCCCTGGGTTAATCTTTCCAGGTTTTAATATTATTTACAGTTACTGTATCTCTTGCAACATCACTTCTGAATCTTATTTGCCCCTTTTTTGTTACAGAAGACTTCTGCTACTTGGATCTTCTGACAGATATGTTTATGTTTTGGCTTTAACCATTACAAATATTGCATAAGTATTTTTGTATTTTTGTATTTCAAGTTTTCTTTTATTTACCTTTTTTGAAATGTAATTCATTTTCTTTTCTTTATATTACATTAGGAGAATGCTTTATGCTTTCCAAATATACCTTTCCCCCCTCATTTCTCAAAACACAGTCATAATTCTACACTGTGAAGCGAATAATTTTTCTTTTCCAAACTATGTCACATAAAAGCAACCAGGACAAATTCTTGAAATTATAGATCATCAGTTCCTTGCCTTTTCTAGTATTTTCCCAGTATTACAAAGAGTATGGATTCTCTGAGATCCTTCCAGTTCTCTGACCCACCTCTTTTTCAAAACAACTTTTCCCCCTTCCCCCGGTGTCTGCAGGCTGTGGTGAACCAGAGTATCTCT
>VWYE01006042.1:0-22369 GCA_013398995.1 Alaudala cheleensis
AAGGTTCCAGTAACAGGACCTGTATTGAGAACTGAGCTGGGAGGGAGCCAGTGGGATCATGGAGTGCAGGCCCCAGCTTGCACAGGCAGCCTATAATGGCAGCCTGGGCATCCCTGGCAGCAGTGTGCAAAGGCTCCTGTGTCTTTGGGAGCCTCGGGGCCATGAGCATTGCCTGGGGATCCTGCTCAGTGGCCGAGCTCCGTGGAGGGAACAAAGTCCTCATGGAGGGAGCAGCTCTGGTGCCGGCTTCCGCTACTGCTTAGACCTGGTGGTATCCTGGCAGCATCAAGTAGCAAGAAATCCTACGATGTAGGGCATGTCAGAAGGGTTTCCCTCACAACTCCAACTTTATCCACCCCTAGAGGATTGAGACTGGAAACAAGCCCTCTGAGCATAGGGAATTGTGGAGGCCAGTGTGCCAGTCAGCCATATAGACACTCTCTCTTAGAGAGCAAGCAGCTCCTGGGCTTCAGAATTGTAGCAGCACTCCTGATAGTTACCCTAGGAGACTGCTCTCTACCTCTTGGCAACCAAGTGTGTCACCCCCACAAGGCTTTGTGTCTCAAATGTTAATCTCTTGTGCCGCATTGATTGTTGTCCTACTTCTTCGTTTTTACCCTACCTGACTGGTCCATTTTTGATCCTTCCCCTGATTAGTTCATTTCTCAATACCTCCACCTGATTGGCCAAGTTGTGTAATCCTGCCCCCTGTCTTACCTATGTAAGTCCCTGCTCTCTCTGGATCTTCACCCCTGGAGGAAGCAGCAGGATAAAGGCTCTGGGGAACATCCAGACAAAGACCCCATCTCTCCTTTTGTGTCACCCTGAAATCACTCGGCTGAGCTGAAATCATTAGGCAGTTGCAGATGTGCCTGTGCAACCAGGTTTGTCCTTTTCAGGATGCTTCTCTGGGGACATCGCGGCACTGACTACCATTGCCCACTGTGACATGGAATGAGGGAAGAGCTTCAGCCAGAGAAACAACCTGGCCCACCACAAGATGACCACTATGAGCTTCAAAAAGACATCCAAATGGATCCAGCATGAGATGAACTTCACTGGGGAACTTCAGCCAAAGCCCCCACCTGAATATTCACCAGTGCATTTACACCAGGGAACAGCCCAGCAAGAGTGAGGAATGTGGAAAGAGCTTCAGGAAGATTCAAAACCTCCTCAACCACCTCTGTGTGGAAACTGGGCAACCGCCCTACAAGTGCTTGGTATGTAAGAAGAGCTTCAACCAGAGGTCCTACCTGAGAGTCCACTGGCACATATACTCTGACAACGGCTCTACACGTGTGAGGAATGTAGGAAGAGTTTCAGTGATCACTCCAAAGTGAACCACCACCAGAAAATCCGCACTGGGGAACGGCCCTACAGGTGTTAGAAATGTGGGAAGTGCTGCTCCAGGAGGTCTCACTTGACCCAGCACCAACAGAGGCACCAGTAAGGGAAGCCCCACAAGTTCCCCAGCTGCGAAGAGTTTCATCTGATGCTCCAACTTCATCACCTAAAGCCTCACCATTTTACTGCCATTTGGGAGGGGAATTGGTTTTTCAGGAGATATTCTGGAGGATTTGATGGTTCTGGGGTATTTGGAAGAATTTTCTCCATCATTTTATGTTTGAAAAGCCAAGAAGGATAGATCCATCACCTCAAAAACACTCAGTCTCACTTAAAACTATTCAGTCCTATCCCAAAATTACTCAATTCCACAGCCCCACAGACTGGGTTGAGTTGGAAGGGGATTGGGTCAAGTGTGATACAAATCAGGAGGGGTGAGATGGGCATTGGGTGGAATGGGGATGGGGAGGGATGGAGTGGGGGAAGTATGGCTTGGGAAGGGGCTCTTGATGTCCAGGAAGGATGGGATGGGTTTGTGTGGGGATTGGGAGGGTGGGGCAGGGTCTGGAATGAGACAGCCAAAGGTTGATGAAGGGAGGAGGAACCCTGGGGCATTCTACATTCCTGAAGAGATTTGAGGGCATCCCACATTTTGGAAGTGTTTTGGGGCACTCCCCAATTCTTAAGGGGTTTCTGAGAGCAACTCCATGGAGCCCAGCTTCCAGGGTGGTTGCCATGGGCACGAGCTCAGAGATGTAGCCGGAGTCTGTTGCCTTGGTGTTGGAGAGCAGAGAAATGATGAATGGCCCCAAACATCTCCAGTGTGAGTTGGGAGGGCAGAGCAAGTTCTGCATAGGTGGGACAGTCACTGCTTCACCCCCAGCCACTGCAGCCTCTGCTCCAGCTCCAAAGTGGCTGCCAAGCCCCTGGCACCCCAAAAACCACCTGTGAGGGGGACCAGTCCAGGTAAAGGCTGTGACATGGGTGTGACACTGACATGTCCCACAGCACTGGAGCTCACAGCAGCTGAGATGGTGCTGGATCCAAGGCTGTGGTTGTGGATATTTCTCTCCTCCTCTCCTCTCTCTCTATCTCTCTCTCTCTCTCTCCCTCTCTCTCTATGTATCTATCTCTCCTTCACTCTCTTATTTGTCTCAAAAGTTGGCAGCTGTTCAAGGTAATGGAATTGAACACACTGAACAGATCCATGCATTGCTATACAGTATTTAGAAATCTAGAGAAGCAGCCTTTATGCATTGCAAGATTCATCAAAATGGGGAAACAACTCCTGAATTAGAGAATCTTTTTGCTGATAAAATATTAAAAGAGGCAAGAAAAGACATCTTAACAGTGATGCCACAGAAGGAAAGCAATTTGTCAAGGTTTGCCCCGAAATGTGATCAAAAGAACGTCAGTTTTCTGGCACAGAGGTTGAAATCAAGGAAAGTGAATGGGCTGTTACGCCAGAGGGACAGATCATAGTCCCACCTCAGTGAGAACATGAAGACACTTACAGGGGAACAAGAAACCTTTTGAAACATCTTATGAAAGCAGTTATAGAAAGGGAAATAACTGATATTGTACAAGCTATAACAAACAAATGTGAAATCTGCTCTAGAAACAATCCAAACATGAGCAAAAGAGTTGTGTTAGAAATAACAGAGGCAGGGGATTTTCCGGGACATTGTTGGCAAATAAATTCTATTGAGTTACCACCCAAAAAAGATGTAGGTATGTATTAGGGTTTGTTGATACCCTTAGTGGGCAATCTGAGGCTTATCCTTGTTGCACCAACACAGCAGAAGGTTTCTGCTACAGTCCAATTTGCCCCTGGAGTGGCGCTGAGACCAACTGCTCCCTGTGGCTTTGGCAAAAGGAGCCCCTTTTCTCTCTCTGCCGCCACCAGAGCTGCCATTGCCGGAGGAGAGGCTGCTAAGCTCGTGCCACAGCGCCCCCTGCAGCCGCGGGGCAATCATCGCCCCTACCGTGCCCAGCGGGGAGCCACCAGCGCCCCTGCTGGCTGTGACCAGAACTGCACCAAAGGTGAGGTTGCTTGATGGCCGAGAGACAGCTGTTACTGGGGTTCTGGTTTTGTTGTTGCTGCTGTCATTGTTGTTGTTGTTTGTCTTGTTATGCATACACCTATTAATAAAGAATTGATATTCATTTTCCTGTATCTTTGCCTGAAAGCTTAATAATTTCAAAGTCATAATATTTTTATTATAAATGAATAGACCGTTTTGATTAATAAAAGAATTTATGACAAAATTGCAATATGAAAATCCGAGAAAGCCACAGACAAAAGTCAGTGCCGAGCCCAGGGTTGGCGCTGGGTGAGTTATAGACTCGGTCTCTATTGCACCGTGTCCCCCACAGTTCACGAATCCTGCTTCTGCGAGGTCTGTTTTTATTCAGTTTTTCGGCTGGACCATGGGTTGCAACATTCCTTTTTCTGTTTCTTCTTAGATATTCATGTAGCCTCCTTTCAGTGCAAGTTGGTCCGCTGAACAGCTTTCTGGGGAGAGATGGATGCTTGATTTGATTTACGGGAACCTGGTATTGGGATGCAGCCCTTGACTATGTAGATTAGATACATATCAGGTGCTGATCACCGGGTTGTTGTCAGGCCCATCTCTGGAGGCAGCCCATCTCCTTTTGGTTCCACCCTTCTTTCAATTGCAAATATGTCCCTTCACCTATTACTGGCAGGGGCAGCATCATTCCTGGATACGTTCTCAGGTATGAATGATTTTTTACCATATAACACAGTAAAACATTATTCCATAACATATATCACAGTTTGGAAGGAAGGAGGTCATATGTCCCATCCCAGGAAGGTTCACACCTTTCTTGGCACATACCTGTCTTTTGAACCAAGACAGGAACCCAGGAGACCATTGTAACTCATGGAATTTCATGGAACCAAGTGTCAATTGTGACACAGTCAGGCCTCATGGAAGCCAGGAGAACATTGTGATGAAATGGAGTCTCATGGAACCAAGTGTCAGTTGTGAGTACAGCATGGCCTCATGGAACCCAGATGCCACTGGGACTGTCCCACGGGTCATGAAAGTGAGGAGCCAGTGTGACACAACAAAACCTTATTGAATCTGTGGGCGGTTTAGCAAGTAAGTGTTCCTTCAGAGGAAGTTATAGCAAAACCAAATAATGATTAGGCATGAAAATTGACAGCTAATATAGCCATTAGAAAGGTGATACACCTCTGCGAACACACAGGTTTAAAAATCAGAGAAAGCCTGGGAAGAGTCCTTTTTCCTTCTGGCCTCAGAAGAGGTAAGAAGGCAGCCCAGCTCCCACCTTGCGGCAGGCTGAGCCCTTTCCCAGGAAGCCCACTGGGCCCAGTGACTCCCAGGTAGGGGGAGGGGAGGAGAATATGCCCCATACTGGATCAGGTTCCCAGTGGCTGTTAAAACATCCTGCCACTAAGCCACGGGGCCAGGTCAAAGCCTCCAGAGGCTGCCAGGCAGAGGAAGGGGGAAGAAGCCATGAGCCATGAGCATGCTGCTATGAAATCCTACTTGCCCTCTCCCCACCGCTACCAAGACCCCTTGCCAGGCCCTTCCCACAGCCACATGAGAGATCATGCAGCTGAGAGCAAAGGTGGCTCAGCTGAAATTCTGCTGCCACCAAGTTCCAATCACAGCTGAGCCAGGCCCTGCTTTAGCCACAAGCCCCCAGGCCATCCTGCCAGGGCCATGGAAAAATCATGTAGTTGAGAACAGAGGCAGCCCTGTAGCCCTGCACAGAAAACAGCCCCACGACTGGAACTGAATGTGGCAGGGGCCAGAAAATAGCCATGCACCCAGAGCGGCCACCATCCAGCAGAGACCACATGACCATCTGCAGGCCTGGGCAAGATGTTAACTCTTTTCTTGACAGATGGAACTTGCAAAGCACTAATGCTCTCCTGAAAGAAAAGACAGTGATTGAGACATGGAGAGACACAGCATGAGACTAAAGTCAGTGAAGAGAGAAAGTCCTAACTGGGAGGAAGATCAAAGAATTGCCTAGTTTGCACTGACTTCTATCATGAGGCCATGGAGAATGGGCTAAAATATCCCTGTAACTTACAGAATGCTTTTTTAGGGGGATGCAAAATTCCAGTCATAGCCATGGACTGATATAGCTGTGATCTAATGGAGACTTTTGAACAGAGGAAAATAAAGAGATATGAAGCCATCAGCCCCAAGGAAAAAATATTTCTGTTTCTTGACATAAAGATGATTTTGGAGATAGATGAAGAGAACCTTTGTTTTATACTAGAGCAGTCATCCTTACACTGTATCCGAAATAAGCTGATATGCCCATGAGTGCAGCTGTGGGATACCTGCTAAATAGGAGGGACTTCATGGTTTGCAGAATTCCCCAGGTGGCTGCAGATTCATGACATGGGAGCCACCAGAGAACTGTTTCTTGTGGCGATGTCTCCACGTCTCGAAAAGAGACTCCACATTTCTAAAAGAGACTCCTCACCCTAAGAACTGATGAAAGACTATTTTAAAGTGGTGAAACTGACTGAAAATCTCAGATTTTGTCTCTTTATGTTATTAGTGGGAAAGCGAATAGTGGGGGGGGGGGGGAGAAGTGTTTTGAAGTGTTTTCATTTTGATTCTCATTCTCTTCTTTTAGTGCTCATTAATAAACCTCTATTTATATCTTTTAAGTTCGAGCCTGCTTTTCTTTTCTCCTAATCCTATCTCACAGCAGAAAAAAAGTAAATGATTATGGTAGGCACTTAGACCACTACACTAAATTTGGAAAACAGAAATTGGCAGACATGAAACCACTACAATTCTGAAGAACACTGTGGGAAAATGGAATCTAATTGAAGCAAGTGTCAATTGTCAACACATTTGGGACTCATGGAACACAGGAGACCACTGTGACACAATGTAATCTCGAGACACCAAGATTCCATTGTGACACAGCGTGGGCTCCTGCCACCCAGGAGATCCCTGCTAAGCAATGGAACACCATGGAACCAAGTGTCAGTTTTGACCCTTCATGGCCTCATGGAACCAAGAGCCAGTGGGACATTGACAGGGCTCTTCTAACCCACTGTCCATAGTGACAAAGCTTTGACTCATGGAACACAGGAGACCGTTGCAACACAAAGGACTCTTATGAGACAAACTGTCAGTTTAACACAGTCGGGCCTGAGGGAACCCACATGTCACTGGGACATTGCCGCTGCTTGTGGAACCCAGTGTCCACTATGACACAGCCAGGCCTAACAGAACAGAACATTGTGTTGGAATGGAATCTCATGGAAGCAAGGGTCAATTCTGACCCAAAAAGGGGCCTCATTGAACCTACAGGCCACTTCATCATTTCCAGGTCTAGTGGAAAGAAGGCTCCATCGTGGCACAGCAAGGCCTCATGGGAACTAGGAGACCACTGTGTCACAATGGAATACCATGGAACCAGTGGTCAGCTGTGACACAGGAGGCCTCAGGGATCCCAGGAGACTATTGTGGGGCCATGTAATCTCATGGAACAGTAGGGCTTCATGGAACCCAGGTGCCACTGGGACATTGCCAAGCCTCGTCCTATCAAGGTGTCATTTTTACACAGCAAGGCCTTAGGGACCCCATCAGACCATTGTAGGGCAATGGAATCTCATGGAACCAAGGCTCCTGTCTTGGTTTGAAAGGTAGGTATCTGCAAGGGAAGGCAGGAGCCTCCCTCGGAATGGAGAATGTAAACCCCCTCCCTCCAAATTATTATAATTTTGAAATTAAGGGGTTCTCTGTACTGGTTTGAAAGTAAAACCAGTGAGAGAGACTAAGTCAGAAATACAATTTAATAGGAGAATGATAAAAAAAATGTAATAGTAAAAGGAACAAAAGAAAAAACCTTCGACAGAGTCAGAATACAACCTGACTACCTTGTTCATTAGGGTGGTGGTAGCAGTCCAAATGAAGCAGTCTTGTTGAAGCAGTGATCCTGTAGAAAGATCTGGCAGCTCCTGTCCTCTGGGAATCCAGTCAGTAAGGTCTGTGCTGCCCCAAGCTCTAGATTATATGCAGCTGGGAATGTTTGGCTCCTCCCCGCTGGGCAGAGCATCTCACAATGGGCTGATATCATTCTATGAGTCATACAATGGGTCCTTGATTGCCCATTAAGCAGAGATAGCTCCCGAAGGGAGTTACCTATGAGCCATTGGGCAGGGCATTGATGGGCCATTAACAGAAGATAGTCCTGAGGGAGGAGGCAAGGAAAACACTGCCCCACCTGGTTTCAACAGCTCATGAAGATGGTAATAGAATACGTACTTTGGGCACATTTTATGTTGCAACCTAGGACACTCTCAGGCAAAGATAAGAGGATAGGAATAACAGTTCTTTACTAGAATGTATAACAAGGCAAACAAACAACAATATCTACAGCATTAACAACAAAACAGAACCAGGAACCTCATGACAGCCTTCTTGGCCAAGATGGGAAGGGATGGAAGAGAGGCTTTGCTTGACAAAACCCTCGGGCAGTCTGATCCCAGTGCCCCTGCAGGACTCTGAGGAGCACCCAGCTGGAACAGCAGGAATTAACAGAAATCCCAGGCTGGTGGATGAGATGTATCAGAAGCTCTGTGGTGATAGCTGGAACTGCCGGGATGTCCCAGCAGGGCAGGGGGTGCTTGGCTACAGTGTAGAAAGAGCCAGAGCAGTGCCAGAGAAGCGGCAGGGGTGGGACAGCGGCAGCCCAGCTCCCAGCAAGGCAGGAGAAGGTGAGCTCAGGACTCCTGGGACTCCCGGGCACACAAACAGATGGTGGTAGGTCCCTAGGACTGGACTCTGGTGGTGACAGTGAACTCTCCACGCAGTAAGCAACAGCTTGACCATCCTTCTTCCAATGCTGAGAAAGAGAGCACCTGCTCGGAGCCCCGTCCTTTTACTTGCCTCCCACAAAACTTGTGGTATCCTAGAGAAACCTCCAGAGACAAAAGAAGTGTAGCCAGATGCTGCACTCCTCTCCCCACCTCAGCAACATCTTTTGATTTTTCCTTAAGTACCCATAAGTATCCAATGCTTAGTTTCCTAGCAACTTATGGGAAGAAATTCTATTAAGAAAAAAAAGAAAAAAACTTCAACTATCAACAGCTCTTTTGTGAAAAAACACAGCCTTATTGAACTCAGGGGCCACTGGGATATATGCATGGTTCGTGGAAGCAAGTGTCCATTGTGAAAAGTTTCAGCCTCAGGAAACCCCAGAGGCCACTGTGATGCAATGGAATCTTGGTGAAGCAAGTGTCAGTTGTAAACACAGAGGGGCCTGATGGAAGCCAAGTGCCACTTGGATATTACCAGGGCATGTAGAACTCATTGTCCATTGTGACAGAGCGCAGCCCCATGGAACTGAGCAGAGCATTGGGACAACATGGAATCTTACGGATACTTTGTCAAGGTGAGGCCTCATAGGACACAGGTGTGATTGGGACACTGCTAGAGTTTCTGGAACCCGGTGTCCATTATGACACAGCACAGCTCATGGAAACCTGGAGACCACTGTGATGCAATGGAGTCCCATGGAAGTAAATGTCAATTGAGAATCCAGCACAACCTCATAAAATCCAGGAGATCATTGTGACCCAATACAATGTCATGGAATCAAATGGGAAGTTTTACACTGCACAGCCTCATGGAATTGTAACATAACTTCTTAGAGAACATGGACAGGAGGTTTTTTGGGATGAAGTTTGAGCTATCCCAAACTGGGCCCCAAATTTTGGCTGTGTGGAAGTAGATAAGCCTGTTGTGCAGTTAGAATTCAGATTAAGGTGTGTGTATGTATTAAATAGGATGTTATAGTGAAATTATGGTAGCTACCTTAAATTGAGATTGTTTGCATTCTTTTTCATGCTGAATACCAATTAGAAAACACCTGTAACTGTAAACTATCTGAGACTGTATTTAACCAGCCATTTTGGAGAATGAAGGGAGAATGTATTATGTAATCGTATTGGTTGTGCTTCTGCATTGCTCAGTCCAGCTTCCAGATATTAATAAGGACCCTGCTTTCATGGAACCTAGAGGCCACTGGTACATTGCCAAAGCTCACGCAAGCAAAGAGTAATTGTGACAAAGTGGGGGGGTCTCATGACTCCTAGGAGACCATTGTAACACCATGGAATCTCATGGAGCCAAGTGTCCACTTTTACAGTGTTGCCTTATACAGCACTGGAGACCATTGGGACAAAATGGAAACACATGGAACAATAAAGGCTCCATTTTGACACTGCAGGGCCATTGTGGCACAATGGAATCTCATGGAACAAAGTCTCAGTTGCAACTAAGAGGGGTCTCATGGAACTTAGGAGACCATTGTAACACTGTGGAATCTCATGGAACTCAGTGTTCACTCTTTGATGGCTTACAGAATGCTGGAGACCATTGTGACACAATGGAATGACACAGACTCAACTGCCCACTTTTTTACAACACGGCCACACTAAACACTGGAGGCAATTGTGACGCAATGGAATCCCATGGAACCAAGGCTCTATTGTGACACAGTGGGGACTTGTGGAACAAATGAGACCATTTTGACACAATCCTATCTCAGGGAACTAAGTGTCAATTGTGAAAAGAGCATGATCTCATGGACCCCAGAAGACATGGTGATGCAATAGAATCTCATGGAACAAAGTTTTAATTTTGAAACTGTAGGGCCTCATGGAACCCAGGAAAACATCATGAAGCAACGGAATCTCTTGGAACAAGGCTCCATTGTGACACCCAGGGCCCAGTGAGACACTGCCATGGCTTGTGGAACTAAGGCTCCACTGTGGCACAGCAAAGCTTCATGGCACCCAGATGACCACTACAGAATGAAATCTCATGGAACAAAGTTTCAATTCTGACACAGCGAGGCCTCCTTGGACCCACTAGACCATTCAGTCACAACTGGAAGTCATGGAATAAAGTTCCAGTTGTGACACAGGAGGGCCTCATGGAACCCAGGGCACCATTGTGACATAATGGAATCTCATGGAACCAAGTTTCATTTTTGAGCACAGCAGGGACTTGTGGAACCCATGTGCCAGTGGGACATCACCAGGGCTTGTGCTACCCTATGTCCATTGTTATACATGGGGCCTAACAGAACCCAGAAGACCATTGTGGCACAATGAAATCACAAGGAATCAAGGCTTCATTGTGACAAACAGGGACCTCATGGAACACAAGGGCCAATGGGACATCGCCAGGTCTAGTGGAAACAAGGCTCCATTGTGGCACAGCAAGGACTGATGGGACCTCGGAGACCACTGTGTCACAGCAGAATCAATGGTCAATTGTGACACAGGAGGCCTTAATGGAACCCAAGTGCCACTGGGACATTGCCAGGTCATTTGTAACCTAGTGTCCATAGTGAAACAGTGCAGTCCACGGAAGCTTGGAGACCACTGTGATGCAATGGTATCTCGTGGAACCAAGTGTAAATTGAGACACAGCTGAGCCTCTTAGAACCCAGGTGCTATTGGGACCTTGCAACAGCTTCTGCAAGCAAGCGGCTATTGTGACACAGCAGAGCCTCATGGAACCCAGGACACCACTGGGAAGCAATGGAATCTAATGGAATCAAGTGTCTACTGTGACAAAACAGGGTCTCATAGAACCTCAGAGACCACAGGATGCAATGCAATCTCATGGAAGCAAAATTCCCTTTTGAAAAAACAGGGCCTCATAGAACACAGGCACTGGGACATTGCCAGGGCTTGTGGAACCCAGTTTCCATTGTGACACAGTGCAGCTCATGGAACTCAGCAGACCCTTGTGAGAACATGGAATCTCATGGATCCAAGGCTTTACTTTGACAAAGTGGAGCCTTACAGGACACAGGTGCCACTGGGACATTGCCAGCTTTTGTATAACCCAGGGCCCATTGTGACACAGCCCAGCTCATGGAACCACAGGGACCATTGTGACAATGGAATCATGGGGAGCAAAGTGTCAATTTTAAACACAGTGGGGTCTCATGTAACCCAGGTGCCGCTAGGACATTCCCACTGCTTGTGGAGCCCAGTGTCCCTTATGACACAGCCAGGCCTAATGGAACCCATGAGACCATTGTGATGTAATGGAATCTAATGAGACCAAGGGTCAGTTGTGACCAAGTAGGGCCTCATGGAACCCAAGGGCCACTAAGATATTAACACGGCTAGTAGAAACAAGGCACAGCAAGGCCTCATGGGACCTTGGAGACCATTGTGGGGAAATGGAATTCCATGGAATCAAGGCTCTATCATTATACAACAGGGCCTCTTGGAACCCAGGAGATCATTGTGACAGTGGAATCTCATGGAACCAAGTGTCAGTTTTCAACACAGCATAGCCTCATGCAATTCAGCAGACCATTATGACAACATGGAATCTCATGGATCTAAGAGTACTTTAACAAAGTGGGGCCTTATGGAACACAGGTGTCACTGGGACATTGCAAGGTCTTGTGGAACTCATTGTCCATTGTAACACAGCGCAGTGTCACGGAACCCAGACGACCACTGTGTTGGAATGGAATCTCATGGAACCAAGGCTCTATCGTCACACAGCAGGGCCTCTTGGAATTCAGGAGACCGTTGTGATACAAAGATATCTCATGGAACTAAGCATAAACTGTCAACACAGCAGAGTGTTATGGTACAATTTTTAAATTTATCAGAAATGCCTTTGCCCCAGTTAAGGTGCAAACAAGACCATATGCCAAAGTCAACAGTATGGAGTTTGTTTAATAGTAAATGTGTGTGTGTGTGTGTGTGTGAGTGAGAGAGAGAGAGAGAGGAAGAAATAGAAAAAGGTGGGGGGACAGAAAGAGAATGACAGAGACAGATTAAAGAAAATATCACCACTCCATAATCCCACCAGCATCCAAATGATCCTTTCTAGCTGGTCTTTTTGGTGGTGAGGGTTCCCCAAAAAGCAGAGAATCCAATGGATTAATACATGCTCAGGCCAGGTGGGAATGCCCAGGTACCTCCCTTGGAGGGGGGGAGCAGTTGGAAACTGTCTCTTGCAGCAGACTCTGGGTCTGTTACATCACTTTGCATCACTGTTGCATAGAGGTAAAACCTTATTTAAAAAGGCCTTAAAAATCAATCCTTGCTATTTCAGCTGAATTAACAGCTAGCCTGTTAAGTTCCCACGAGAAAGAATCATGAGAATCAGTTTGCATAGCAATCTATTCTTGTAAAAAGGCAGTTTGCATCTGTGAAAAATAAGAAGTCTATTCTATGAGAATCCACAAAGAAAAAATGTAAACACCTGTAAAGAGAGAGTCCTAGCATGTACACACACAAGCATCTTCTAACCAAGAACTGCATGGCAAGAAAGTTACTGACCAATTCGAATTAAACAATAACTTGGAAAACTGGATCAAAATAGGCTGTAAGATTAAAGTGGGGTTTTTGCTACTGAACCTTTGAAGTGTTATACCAGTCTTTATTTGCCATTAAATGTTATACATCACATAAAATCCTGTGGTGCTGTTCCTCAGGAACAAGTTTTGGGAGCACTTTGGGGGGTCTTTGGTGGATTATGACGCCCCCTCAGCTGCCTCTCACATTAATATCCTGTGGTTACGGCCTTTCCAGTATTGGAGGTTTCAAAATTGGGCCATTTTGTGTAGAGGACAGGTGTTCAGTGCCTCTGACCAGAGGTAACACCAGGGACCTGAAACCTCCTCCTTCCCCACTGGTGCGGGAGGAGGGGGAATCTGTGTAAACATGGAGTCTGTGGGCTGTAGTCTCCTCCACCCCAAATGCAGCCAGAGATGATTCTGTGCTGTGTTTTGTGAGAAATAGATTTGTAGACAATTCTCAAAGCCTGACAGAAGGCTCATATAGTCTTGTGCATCTGCATGCAAACTTTGAGATAAAGTATTCTGACTTAGAAAGGCCATAGAATAGGACAGACACTGTTAGGAGAGAAATTGAACTAGAAACAAGTTTGAAATTATGACCTTGCAATTAGACTAGATATTTTGGAGAAATAGAACTATGAAAGATGTATTGTAGCCAGACACATGTGGGGTATTTCAATAGATGATTGCTTTTGAAGCATTAGCGGCATTGTGTGGCAAAAGCTGACAGGCCAAAAAACGCTTATAATGTATTGTAATTAGGAAATAGTTTGGCTTCCGATTTTGATGGCATGAATTGTAACATCTGTACTGTCCCACCCTTCTCATGACACTGAAAATGGAATAAAAGTCTTTAAAGTGCCTCTTAGGAGCCCCATCTCTGGATCAGAAAAAGGGTTTTTCCAGCCGTGTTTTGTTTTCTTGTGGATGCATTCTTTTCCCTCAGCCTTAATTACTTCTCCCTAGAACCTGAGATGATTGAACAATAGTGTCCACTTTATCTTATCTACGTGGCTTTACTCACAATCCAATGTTCCAGTCAGGCATCTTCAGAGAGGCTTCTGTGGTTGTAGCATCTTTATACAGTTTTTGGTATAATGGGCAAAACTCCTTCATCACAATGTTCAAGGCATGAACCATTTCAGTCCCTGACATGTTGTCATCCCCCAGGCTGCCCCACTTCGCTGGCCCCTTCCTTTCCTGAAAACTCTGCATCCTCCCTGGCTCTGCCTTGGTACACAAAGCCTTGGGCTGGTCCATACTCCTTCTGGGGGACGTGTTATACCACAGCCTTTCCCTGAGAGAGAAATTCCTTTCTCCTGTTGTGCAGTCTAGGCCTACCCAGCAACCCTTGGTGCCATTACTAGTTTTTCAGGGTTATTTTCACCATGAAGAAAAGATTGACCATCTCTGAAACCTCCCTTCAATCCCTCTTAGGCTACTCCTGGTCTGTCCTCAGTCTCCACGCAACTGAGCCCAGGGCCATCAGCCTCTACCTGCTGGTTATGTGATGAGGCCTCCAAGCCCAATCTTGGGAGATTTTTGGGTCCTCTCAAAGGTCTGTGAAAATGGAAACACAGTGGACAAAGTTTTTCCAAATCTTGCAGTGATAGAATAAGGGTCAATATCTTTAAACTGAATGAGGGGGGATTTTAGATTTGTTGGAAGGAAGAAATATTTTACTGTGAGAGTAGCACAAAACTGTAATTGTTTTCCAGAGAAGTAGATGCTCCATCCCAAAATTCTTCAAGGTCAGGATGTTTGTGCCACCCCTGCCCAGAGGATGGAATTCTTATTATGTGAATTCTCTGATGTGCTGAATGACCTCAGAACACTTCTGGCTAGAATGCCGGCTGAGGGCCAACCAGGCTGCTGCAGTGGCAGTGACCTCACAGCCATCACCATTCCAGGCCTGCCCTCTGCGCCTGGCTCTCCCCTTTCCTCTGCCCCTGTCTTGTCTCTGTTTTCCCCCTCCCCTGCCCCAGGGGCTGGCAGAGGTCACCTTTAGACTTTGCAGGGCTCAGGCACAACAGCTGTGACAGTCAGCAATAAGGTCAGACTCTGTGGGGTGGCGCAAAGCCCAGCCAGAAATGACCCCTGGAGCAGCAGCTCTGCAGTGCTGACCACCGGACCGGGTTGCTAAGAGAGGCTTCTGGCCACGCCCTGGAAGCAGCTACTGCTGCCAAGGTGCCTTTGGTGCCTCAGGCTCTCCCTGACATGGCTCTCTGCACTTGAGCCCAAGGCCTTCACTGAGTTGGTGCTGGCCTGGGGCTTTTCCTACAGCGGGATCTGCCCTGGCCTGGGCACAGGAAAGGCAGTTCCTGCTGGAGCAGGAGCCTCTGGCTCGAATGGGTTCAAACAACTCCAACAAAACCCTGTTTGCAAAGCCCCCAGTGGGAAATGAAGGAGAAGGTTCACACTTTTTTTAGGGTGAATAATGCTGAAACCACCCTGACTCCTCCATCCCAAAGTTCAACATCTTGAGAGGGAGCTGAAGCTGTAGCAGACCTGGTAAAATCCCCAGATAAAGGAACAATCAAGTGACACCACTGAGAACTTCTCCAGACCTGCTGAGCTGGCACAGCCTGGGCACATCTGACTGACAAGGCAGCACTTCAGAATAGAAAAGCCCCGTCCCAATTTTAACAACAGCATGTTCTGATATTTCCCTCTTGGGGAGGGGTGTGGAGGTTCCTCCCTGCAGTGGGGACGCCCCAGAAGGTCACTGCTCTAGACTGAGCCAAAGAGATTTGCCCATAGTCGTTGGCCTGGAGGAGTGACATCAATCTCTACTTAATAAGTGGTTTTGCCTTAATACAATTGCTTCAAAATTGCTTCCTAGAGCACTGTATTATAATAGAGGTTACAGAACCTACAGTGTGCTATAAATAATTCTGATTATTATTTTTTGCCTAATCATGATCTTAATCAATCATATCTATGTTTATATATCTGGTTTGCCATCCTTAGTCCTGTGGGACAAATTCTATAAAGCTTCAAGTACACCTTTATAATCCTATACATACAAACCCTTGACAAAGTCTGGGGCTGGGATTTGATCCAGCTGCTCCCAGGCTCCTCTATGGGGAACAAATGGGGGACAGAACAGAGACCTTAATGATATCCTGGACTTGGTGGGATACAGGCTGTGGGATAAATGACCATAGATATGAGAAGAACTGGGAAAGTACAACATATGCAAATATTAAGGTTTTTGAAACTATGTAGTTTTGTAAGACTGCCAAGTAACACAAACAATAGGCTAATTCTATAACTAGTAGGAAATTCTTGCTTAAGAATGTGACTGCTTAGAGCTGTAACTGCTTACAGCTAATATATGACTGAACTGAGAGGAAAATAAACTCCAACTCCTTTTTGCTTGGACTTCAATGACTTTAACTCCGACTTCTTTTTACTCGGGCCTCTAATTTTTTTTTTCTTGGGCTTCTTGCTTGAACTACTTTTTACACGCCTCCTTTGAAGTCCCATCTGTCAGTCGCACAGCAATTCTCCCACAGTTTACAAATCCTGGGTGTCCTGGAGAGCTTTGGGTCTGTTGGGGGTCCTTTCTGCACCTTGAGACCCAATGGGAGCTTCTCTAATAAACTTTGCCTGAAGCTTCCACTCTGCCCATGACAGGAACCCCTGTGAGTGTCTGCGACATCTTGTCTCTTTGGCAGCCTGAGGACTCCTGGGATGTCAACGAGGAGCCCCCATGAGTGCCTGTGACAGATCAGTGCCTGAGCAGCCCAAGGTCCCCTGGGATGGCACCACAGAATTGCTGTGACTTCCTCTGACCACACGGCTCTTTACCATCCCAAGAAACCCTTGGGAGGTCTCCATGGAACCCATCTCTGCCTGTGATGTTTCAGCTCTTGAACAGCCTGGAGACTCTTGGAATGTCCCCATGGAACCTGAGAGCCAGTAGCTACTCAGCTCCTTAGCAGGCAACTACCACCAGGCCCCATGCTATGATTGGTCCCTTGGCAGCTCCATGGGGACCCAATGCCTGGGATGGCTGCCACAGACAAACGCTCAGTCCTGGAGACAGAGTCCATTGCCATGGCAACCATTTCTGGTCCCATTCTCAGGCTCATGGGACCCCAGAACCACAAAACTGGCTGAGTTGGGAGGGATCAATCAGGATGCTCCAGTCCAACTCCTGGCCCTGCACAGGACACCCCAACAATCCCAGCCTGGGCCTGGCATCAGTGCCCAAATGCTGCTGGAGCTCAGACAGCCCTGGAGCTGGGACCCTTTCCTGGAAAGCCTGTTCTAAGCCCAAGCAGCCTCTGGGGGAAAGACCTTCTCCTGAGATCCAACCTAAACCTGCCCCAACTCAGCTCCAGCCATTCCCTCCAGTCCTATCCCTGGCACCAGAGTGAAGAGGTCCCCTCAGCCCCAAGCCAGGGACCCACTCCCAAGGCTGGTGCCAGGGCAGCCAGGAGGGCTGGCAACAGCTGTGATGCTCGGTTTCCATGGACCAGGGTTTAGGAATGGGATTCCCCAATTTCCTGCTCCCGCTAAAACCATGCCACTGCTTGCTCCCCTCCTGCCTCTGATTGAAAGCACAAAAGGCAAAGATACCAGGCTGGAATAAGAACAAGTTACTGGGAACAGCGACAAGATAAGGAACCAACAGGAACAGCAACAATATTGATAACAGAAGGAATAAGACAAATGATTTACAGGGAAAACTACAACACCGACTGGCTCTTCCTGACCATGTATTTCCTCCTGCCTGGAAAAGACACCCTTCTCTCTATGAGAGAGTCCCTTTCCCTGTCCCCAGCAATGACCTGAAGTGGGATAAAATAAAATGATGAGGGCCAGGCCCTCATATTCTTCCATCATACCTCACATCATTGTGTAGGGCATGGAAAGGGACAGATGTCTTCCCAATATGGATCACCAGGAATGTGGGGCACCAGGGCTCTTCCCAACATAGGTCCTCCAACAGGGAAGGAAGTTGGAGCAGTGAATAAAGCTTTTGCAAGAGTCTGGGCACTCGCAGGCCTTCCCTTACAGATGGCTCTGTTGGTGCCTGGTCAAATGAGAGCTGTAGGAGAAACTCTTCCCACTCTTGAGACACTCATAGGGCCTCTCCCTGGTGTAGATGCAGCAGTGTCTGACAAGGGTGGAGTTCTGCTTGAAGACTTTCCCACATTTGGGGCAGCAGAAAAGCCTCTCCACTGTGTGAATCTGCTGATGCAGGATGAGACTGGAGCTGCTCTGAAACCTTTTCTTACACTCAGGACACTCATAGGGCTGTTACCTGGTATGGAACATCGAGTGGACAAACAGGTTGGTTCTTGTGCTGAAGCTCTTCCCACCCAGATGATGAGTGCATTGTCCTCCAGGTGTTTTTCAATGCCTCCGTGAATAATCTTCTCCATAATTTTACCAGGCATTGAAGTGACACCGACAGGCTTGTAGCTTCCAAGGTCATCCTTCTTGATCTTTTGGAAAACTGTTAGCCAACATCCAGTCAGGATGGACATCTCCAGATTCCCAAAACTGTTCAAAAATCAAGAAAGGCCTTGCAATATCAGCAGTTCTTTGTGTATTCTTGGATTAAGAGAATTAACCTGGTTAAGAGGTTAAGCCATGCAGCTTCTTATGGTAAATAGATTTTTCACAACATTTTGTTCACGTGGCTACAATGCTGTTTATCATGGGCAGGGGCAGCTACCCACAAAGAACTGCCCAAAGATATTCAAGTCACTGCTCAAATAGTGGATAAATCCACTATGAAAATGAAAACTGATCATCATGTGGGGTGCTTAAGCTTAATTGGCTTGTTTTGTCAAAGATACATTGAATTCCTCCTCCCATAGCCCAGTCCTGTAGCACCCAGGCAGAGAAATTGCTTTGTTTAGTTGGATGGAAATGGTCTTGGGTAAATAACTGAACCACTGTTTAAAAGCCCTTTCACCTAGGGCTTGTGCTCGGGTTAGTACAGACACAACCTCCACATTCAGAGGGGGATACTTACAGGGTCTCCCACCTCTTAATTTAACTGATCCCAAAATAACTTGGATATCTCAGTTGCCGTGTATGGCACTGTTAGGTAGCAGTGTGCCAACCCTGACCATCATCTCTGGGTTCAGTTTGGTTTAGGGCTATAGACTCTACATCCTGTCATTCTCTCACTAAGATTCCCTCCCTCTCATCTCCATCACCAAGCTCTGCCTGAAGCCTCTTCATACAATTGGACTTGGTAGTGAGCAGCCCCTCTGCCTGCAGTTTCTTTTCCTTCTCCTGATCATGCTCAGCAACAAGACCACTTTGACAAAGCCTGCTCCCCCTCTCCAGGGGATTTAAACCCCCTGAGCAATAGACAGCCCTCTGTGTGTGGGACAAGGGGTTATGAGGATCATTTACCCTTAGGAAAAGCCCTGGTTCCCAGGATCCCTGCACTTCCCCTTCTGCAACTTCTTTCTGCTTTCCAGCAGCTGCTGTGCACACTTCTGCTGTCTCTGCCTGCCCTTCCACAGCCTCTCCCTTTTCCTTAGGTGCCTCTTCTTCTCTTTCTTCTACTGCCTGCTCTCCTGGCTCCTCCTCCTCTTCCACAGCCACTTCTCCAGCTTCATCTCCTTGTCCCACACTTCTGTCTTTTTCTCCCTCCTCATCCTTGTCACCCTTCTGATTCCTGTCCTGGCTTAGTCACTCTCTTTGCTTCTTAAAGTTTCCAAGCATGATATCACCTCTCCCTTTCACCTGCTAATTCTTCCAGCACTTTCCCAACTCTTCCTCATCTGAACCGCTGTCCATGTCCTTGTGCTCACCATGCTGGCTCCTCATCCCTGCCCGTGTACCCAACATCTCTCCCAATGCATTCTCCCACCCTGCAGCCTTATGGAGCCCAAGGTGCATTTGTCTGCTAAGGTCACTTTCCATAATCAGCAGATTCCAATTTTGCTTCTCATTTTGCTCTCCATCTTAAAGTTTTTGTAAGGAGTTAACCAAACTTTGTAGAAATATGTCTCTCTCATCTTGCTCTCCATCTAAATATTTTAGCTAGGAGTCATAAATCCTTTTATCCTTTTGAGCTGCCATCGATGCTTTAGGATTTTAGCTTTTATATTTTTCATGTATTTGTGCACCTGCAATTCTTTAGTGTATAACGATAAATTCTATACAGACTGTTAGCTACTACTTTCCCATTTTGGTCAGACACAACAGGCTGGTAATCCTCTCCAGGCCTGGTAATCAAGGACACCTCACTGTCTCAGACCCCGAGAAATGTAAACAAAAGTGGATTGTGTGGGGAGCAGGGGTATATGACTTCATTACCTGAAGCTGTAATTGGAAGATTAACCCCCAATATGCAAATGGACCAAACTTATAAAAGTGTGAAAACTCATGACATGTTGTCCATTTTTGGGTGTAGCCCTGGACAGGCTTCACCTGCTGTAAATGTACCTGAAGGTCCTTCAATAAATACAACCATTTTTTATTCCCTTAATTTTGTCTGGCCTCTGTTTTTAGGCAGTCCCAAAAAGCCATCCATTCAAAGCCCTCTCTTTTCTCTCCTCTCCCTCACCTTTTGTATCATGTCCTGAATCCCCAATTCCCACCTCCGAGCTTGGTTTGGGGGGTCCCACTCCTCTCCCACTCCTTTTAGGGATCCTACCCTGCTTTTTCTCTCTCTCCCCCCCATTTCCCATCGCCTCCCCCTTCCCATCCTCCTTGCTCACCCAAGTTCCCTTAGCTACCAGCTGATGGGGCTCCCAGCATCACCAGTATGGCTCCAGCTCCCCTCAAAGGCCCCATCCGCAGCTCTGGGGAGGTGCTGACACCCCAAAAGCAGCCATGCTGTGCCATGGAAGCCTCCAAGATCATCCAGTGCTTCTTGATGCTATCATCCAGCAGGACAGCATTGACAGCACAGTTGTCCTGCAGCCGGGGGTGATGCACAGCTGGGAGATAGAACAGAGAAGAGGGAGGAAAGAGCAGTGACTTCCTCCTCACCTGCCTGGGTGTCCCAGGGCGTCTTCCTCTTCCTTGAAGCCTCCTCCTCCTCCCTCTGGCCAAGGTTTGAGAAAAAGAAAACATGTTTCCGGGAGAAAAACATGGTGTGAGAGCATGTGGTTGGGGATTCCTCCTGCCCAAGCCCATCTCTAGAAGTCACTAGACATCTTGTGTCTATAAAAACCTCCAGACCACCAAGATTTAGCTTTTAAAAACCCCCTGAAATACCAAGATTGAATTCCCCAAGGCTTGAGTGGATCACGACCATCCCAAAACAAGCTCCCCAGGAGCTCCCCCTCTCTGGTCTCTCCACTTTGGACTTCTGGGGGTCCTGCATCCTCCTCTCTGAGGTCCCTACCCTCTTCAAGCTGTCAGGAATCGCTAGAGTCCCCCCTCTCTGCTCTTCCGAGCTTAGACTTCTGGGGCTCTCCGTCCTCTGTGCTGCTAACCCTAATCCTTCAGCCCCCGGGGGTTCCCTGGCTCCCCCTCCCCGGGCTCCCACTTAGAAGTGCCTGGGCTCTTGGCGTCCCAGCGATCCCCCTTACCCTGACTTTGCTTCAGGCTGTGGGGAGCTCTAGGGGTTCCCCCTCGCCAGGGTGTTCCTTTCTCTAGGCTGAATCCTGGGGATCTCCTCTCTCTAGACTGTACACTTCAATGTCCCAGTGCTCTCCCCTCTGCTGCCCAGCCCCATNCCTCTCGTCTTCCTCCCGCTCCTCCTCCTTCTCTTCCTGTTCCTCCTCCACCCCTCCTCCTTTTCTTACTCCTTTCAACCCCGCTCCACCATCCCCATTCCTCCTGCCCCATTCCCCAAGGCCTGGCAGCCCGCAGGAGAGGCGGGGATGGAGCCGGGACAGGTCAGGATGGGCAGCGCGGGGCTCTCGGCTGCTCCCACCCTCTGGGGGCGGGGGGAACCAGGCCCGGGGAAAAGAAGAGGAAACCAGGGAAAACTGGGGGTTGCAGATCCAAACTGGGCTTGGTGGGCCCGCTGGATGGGAAATTCCAGCCCTTTGGGCTCTTCCCAGAGGCCTGGAGATGTTGGAAGGAGGACTGCAGAGACGGATGAGGGAGCCCAAGAGTGGTATTTTGGGGATAGGATCCGTGGGGATGGGAATGTCCCGCTCCCTTCCCGGGGCAGGCTCACACCTGAGCCAGGTGTGCAAGGGCAGGAGCTTGCCCTGAGCCCAAGGCCTGTCCCAGCTGCAGGATCTGCTCCCCCTGGGCCTCTTCCTGCTGCGGCCCCAAGCCCAGCTTGGTGCTGAACAAAGGGGCTGGGGCGGGGCCATCCCCCGGCCATCCCCCTCCCCAAATTCCCTCCCGGGGGCAGCAGGAGCTGGGGTAGGAGCCCTGTGGTGATGGAAAAGGGGGTGACACTGGCATGGGGAAGGGGGGAGGGGTCACACACGCTCTGGGGGGGGGCGCACAGGACTCCTGGGGACTCCCCTCACTCCCACATGGAGCCCCCAACCACCGGCAGCATCTTGGTGGCAGGATCTGGTGGCAGCTTCGGGAGCCTCAGGGAGTCACGACTGGCCTAAAACCCCTTCCCCGGGCTTTGGAGCAGAGAGACTCCGCAGGACCCCCGGGCTGTGCCCCCTCCCAGGCCGTGCCCGCCTCGGTGCTGATGTTTGGCCCGGGCTCTCTCGCTGTTCCCGGCTCCTGCAGAGTCCCGGGATGA
>VWYE01006042.1:23556-37315 GCA_013398995.1 Alaudala cheleensis
GCTTTGGAGTCCTTCAAGCTCCAAAAAGTCCCCTCTCTCTCTCCCCCCTATACCCCCCTCCCCAAAAATACCCTCCCACGGAAGGCCCAACATATTTGGGTGAGCTCCCCCTCCACCTGCGAAATGGGGGGGAGGCAATGCCACAGAGGGCGGTACGGCTGCGGACACAAGGAGAGCTGGACCGCGTGGCCCCTCCGCTTCCAGTTCCTGCTCCTCTTCCTCCTCCTCTGTCCCACGTCTTTCTCCCTCTCGTCTTCCTCCCGCTCCTCCTCCTTCTCTTCCTGTTCCTCCTCCACCCCTCCTCCTTTTCTTACTCCTTTCAACCCCGCTCCACCATCCCCATTCCTCCTGCCCCATTCCCCAAGGCCTGGCAGCCCGCAGGAGAGGCGGGGATGGAGCCGGGACAGGTCAGGATGGGCAGCGCGGGGCTCTCGGCTGCTCCCACCCTCTGGGGGCGGGGGGAACCAGGCCCGGGGAAAAGAAGAGGAAACCAGGGAAAACTGGGGGTTGCAGATCCAAACTGGGCTTGGTGGGCCCGCTGGATGGGAAATTCCAGCCCTTTGGGCTCTTCCCAGAGGCCTGGAGATGTTGGAAGGAGGACTGCAGAGACGGATGAGGGAGCCCAAGAGTGGTATTTTGGGGATAGGATCCGTGGGGATGGGAATGTCCCGCTCCCTTCCCGGGGCAGGCTCACACCTGAGCCAGGTGTGCAAGGGCAGGAGCTTGCCCTGAGCCCAAGGCCTGTCCCAGCTGCAGGATCTGCTCCCCCTGGGCCTCTTCCTGCTGCGGCCCCAAGCCCAGCTTGGTGCTGAACAAAGGGGCTGGGGCGGGGCCATCCCCCGGCCATCCCCCTCCCCAAATTCCCTCCCGGGGGCAGCAGGAGCTGNAAGAGGAAACCAGGGAAAACTGGGGGTTGCAGATCCAAACTGGGCTTGGTGGGCCCGCTGGATGGGAAATTCCAGCCCTTTGGGCTCTTCCCAGAGGCCTGGAGATGTTGGAAGGAGGACTGCAGAGACGGATGAGGGAGCCCAAGAGTGGTATTTTGGGGATAGGATCCGTGGGGATGGGAATGTCCCGCTCCCTTCCCGGGGCAGGCTCACACCTGAGCCAGGTGTGCAAGGGCAGGAGCTTGCCCTGAGCCCAAGGCCTGTCCCAGCTGCAGGATCTGCTCCCCCTGGGCCTCTTCCTGCTGCGGCCCCAAGCCCAGCTTGGTGCTGAACAAAGGGGCTGGGGCGGGGCCATCCCCCGGCCATCCCCCTCCCCAAATTCCCTCCCGGGGGCAGCAGGAGCTGGGGTAGGAGCCCTGTGGTGATGGAAAAGGGGGTGACACTGGCATGGGGAAGGGGGGAGGGGTCACACACGCTCTGGGGGGGGGCGCACAGGACTCCTGGGGACTCCCCTCACTCCCACATGGAGCCCCCAACCACCGGCAGCATCTTGGTGGCAGGATCTGGTGGCAGCTTCGGGAGCCTCAGGGAGTCACGACTGGCCTAAAACCCCTTCCCCGGGCTTTGGAGCAGAGAGACTCCGCAGGACCCCCGGGCTGTGCCCCCTCCCAGGCCGTGCCCGCCTCGGTGCTGATGTTTGGCCCGGGCTCTCTCGCTGTTCCCGGCTCCTGCAGAGTCCCGGGATGAGGCAGAGGGCCCCGAGCCCCTGCTCAGGAAAGGCTCAGTGTTCATTGCCGGCCCCTTGCCGGGGGCTCCGGCCATTCCCCGACCCCGGCAGCTCCCACCGCAGCTCCCTCGAGATGGGCACTGCAGGTTCCGTAACGAGGCAGAATATTCACTTCATGGAAACTGTTATCTCAGCTTCAATCTGCAAAACCAGCTGCTGCTGAGACAAATCTATCTCAGACTGAAGGGTTCCCGCCCAAAATGCTACATTCAATTCTGACACACCATTAAGAAATCCAAGAGCAAAACAGAAAGCTGATTACGGAATCTTGCAAAATCACATTCGAGAACATTATTATAAAATGTTTGTTATAACATTTTGTTATAAAACTGAGAAAGTCAACAATGTTAGAAAACACTGGGACTAGAAGAGCTCAGGCAATACATTTGATTGGAATGAGCCCTCTGACATGTGAGCCATCAAATTTCTCAAACCAGGGAAATAGGGAGCCCTGGCAGCTTCACACACAGCAATGACACAGGACAGGGCAGGGCAAGCAGCTGCCAAAATTATAACTTTTACTTACAATAAAGAACTTTGGTTTCAAGTTCTACTATAGCCACTATTAATTTGGGTCAAAAAGAACAAAAATAGTAATAACTGTAACATTAATAGCAACAATAGTAAAAATAGCAATAGTAATGCTAATAAAAACTCAACTATACTTATACTAGGTTTGCATGGCCAGGCTTTGGTAAGGGGAGGCTCTAGGAATGCCTTCTGTAAGAGGCTGCTGGAAGCGGCTGCTCCTCCACATCCCACAGAGGCAACACCAGCCAGCTCCAGGATGGACTGGCACCAGGACAAGGCTGGACCAGCTAGAAATGGTGGGAAAGCCTTTGGGATGACAAATTAAGAAAATTGCTTATTGTGTAGTTGTAACTGTGACCAGGGAAGAGCAGGGTGAGACCATGTCAGAGGAGCAACTCTGCACACCCCCAGGGCAGGGCAGGAGGAGGGGCAGGAGCCACTCCAGTTGCCTTGAGATTCTGTGGTGCAGTCCATGGGGAGGCAGCCGGGCCTCTGCAGCTCGTGGAGGGCATGGAATGCAGAGATGCACCTACAGTGCCTGGAGGAGCCCATGCCACAGCAGGGGGATGCCTGAGCAGAGGCTGTGCCCCCAAGAGAAACCTGTGCTGGAGCAGGACCTGGCAGGGACCTGCAAACCCATAGAGAGAGGAGCTCACCCTGAAGCAGGGGTCTGATAGGACTTGTGAGCCCATGGAAAAGTGACCCATGGTGGAGCAGTTGGAAAGAACTGCTGTCCATGATATGAACTCACCTTGGAGAAGTTCATGGAGAAGTGTCTCTGGGAGGGACCCCTGGCACAGCAGGGGAACAACTCCTTTCCCTGAGCAGCAGGAGGAACAACATATGATGAACTAACCAGAAGCCCCATTCACTGTCTCTCTGCACCCAATGGGGGAGGGAAGACTGGGTAGAAGGTGTTTTTAAAGCTCTATTTTATTTCTCACTATCCTGCTCTTATTTTGATAGCAATAAATTCAATCAATGTCTCTAATTTCGAATGTGTTTTGCCCGAGTGATCTCTCCCAGTCCTTATCTCAACCCATGAAGCTTTCATTCTATTTTCTCTCTCCTGCCCATCTCTGGAGGGGTGTGAGAGAGCAGCTTTGGTGGGTGCCTGGCATCCAGCCAGGGTCAACCAACCACACTTCCTTTTTTTATTCTTTCTTTCTTTCCAGAGATCACAGTGAAGAGGTTGAGTGGGGCTTTGTGGAGGGAATGAAGGTGGCAGGGAGTAGAAGGGACAAGAGCCACAGGGATGTGGTACAGACATCCGAGGGGCCCAGGCAGCTGGCAGGGGGCAAGGCCTGTCCCCCTGGCCCAGCAGCAGCCCCGTGCCCTGCCCAAGGCGCTCCCATCAGGGGCTGGGCCCCAGAGGCAGGGNCGGTGCTGATGTTTGGCCCGGGCTCTCTCGCTGTTCCCGGCTCCTGCAGAGTCCCGGGATGACTTGCAGAGTCCCGGGAGGCACCGCAGGGCCCCGAGCCCCTGCTCAGGAAAGGCTCAGTGTTCATTGCCGGCCCCTTGCCGGGGGCTCCGGCCATTCCCCGACCCCGGCAGCTCCCACCGCAGCTCCCTCGAGATGGGCACTGCAGGTTCCGTAACGAGGCAGAATATTCACTTCATGGAAACTGTTATCTCAGCTTCAATCTGCAAAACCAGCTGCTGCTGAGACAATTCTATCTCAGACTGAAGGGTTCCCGCCCAAAATGCTACATTCAATTCTGACACACCATTAAGAAATCCAAGAGCAAAACAGAAAGCTGATTACGGAATCTTGCAAAATCACATTCGAGAACATTATTATAAAATGTTTGTTATAACATTTTGTTATAAAACTGAGAAAGTCAACAATGTTAGAAAACACTGGGACTAGAAGAGCTCAGGCAATACATTTGATTGGAATGAGCCCTCTGACATGTGAGCCATCAAATTTCTCAAACCAGGGAAATAGGGAGCCCTGGCAGCTTCACACACAGCAATGACACAGGACAGGGCAGGGCAAGCAGCTGCCAAAATTATAACTTTTACTTACAATAAAGAACTTTGGTTTCAAGTTCTACTATAGCCACTATTAATTTGGGTCAAAAAGAACAAAAATAGTAATAACTGTAACATTAATAGCAACAATAGTAAAAATAGCAATAGTAATGCTAATAAAAACTCAACTATACTTATACTAGGTTTGCATGGCCAGGCTTTGGTAAGGGGAGGCTCTAGGAATGCCTTCTGTAAGAGGCTGCTGGAAGCGGCTGCTCCTCCACATCCCACAGAGGCAACACCAGCCAGCTCCAGGATGGACTGGCACCAGGACAAGGCTGGACCAGCTAGAAATGGTGGGAAAGCCTTTGGGATGACAAATTAAGAAAATTGCTTATTGTGTAGTTGTAACTGTGACCAGGGAAGAGCAGGGTGAGACCATGTCAGAGGAGCAACTCTGCACACCCCCAGGGCAGGGCAGGAGGAGGGGCAGGAGCCACTCCAGTTGCCTTGAGATTCTGTGGTGCAGTCCATGGGGAGGCAGCCGGGCCTCTGCAGCTCGTGGAGGGCATGGAATGCAGAGATGCACCTACAGTGCCTGGAGGAGCCCATGCCACAGCAGGGGGATGCCTGAGCAGAGGCTGTGACCCCATCAGAAACCTGTGCTGGAGCAGGGACCTGGCAGGGACCTGCAAACCCGTAGAGAGAGGAGCTCACCCTGAAGCAGGGGTCTGATAGGACTTGTGAGCCCATGGAAAAGTGACCCATGGTGGAGCAGTTGGAAAGAACTGCTGTCCATGATATGAACTCACCTTGGAGAAGTTCATGGAGAAGTGTCTCTGGGAGGGACCCCTGGCACAGCAGGGGAACAACTCCTTTCCCTGAGCAGCAGGAGGAACAACATATGATGAACTAACCAGAAGCCCCATTCACTGTCTCTCTGCACCCAATGGGGGAGGGAAGACTGGGTAGAAGGTGTTTTTAAAGCTCTATTTTATTTCTCACTATCCTGCTCTTATTTTGATAGCAATAAATTCAATCAATGTCTCTAATTTCGAATGTGTTTTGCCCGAGTGATCTCTCCCAGTCCTTATCTCAACCCATGAAGCTTTCATTCTATTTTCTCTCTCCTGCCCATCTCTGGAGGGGTGTGAGAGAGCAGCTTTGGTGGGTGCCTGGCATCCAGCCAGGGTCAACCAACCACACTTCCTTTTTTTATTCTTTCTTTCTTTCCAGAGATCACAGTGAAGAGGTTGAGTGGGGCTTTGTGGAGGGAATGAAGGTGGCAGGGAGTAGAAGGGACAAGAGCCACAGGGATGTGGTACAGACATCCGAGGGGCCCAGGCAGCTGGCAGGGGGCAAGGCCTGTCCCCCTGGCCCAGCAGCAGCCCCGTGCCCTGCCCAAGGCGCTCCCATCAGGGGCTGGGCCCCAGAGGCAGGGGGAGACTCCAGCCCCAGGGGTGGCGTTTCTGCCCCAACCCCCACCCAGCCCAGCCACCCCTGTGTGCGCAGTGACCGCTGGCACAGGCTCCACTGCACAGCGTGACCTGCTGGGGACATTGAGAACTGCCCCACCGTGACACTGCCCTTGGGATTTCACAGGCACCAAACAAATCACAGTCCTGCTCCTTGTGATGTCACAGAAACCAGAGCACATCACATCACAGCCCTGCTCCTTGTGATGTCACAGGCCCTTACGAGTGTCCTGAGTGTGGGAAGAGGTTTCAGAGCAGCTCATATTTCCTCCTACATCAGTGGATTCACACCACAGAGAGGCCATACGAGTGCCCTGAGTGCAGGAAGAGCTTCATGCACTGCTCCAGCTCCATCCCCCATGGGAGGATCTGCATTGGATGATGCCCAGTGACCCCTGTTATGCAGAGCCCTGGTGATCTCTGGAGCCGGTGATTCGTGTTGGGAAGACACCTGACTGGGGGGGCTCCACCTCTTCTGGGCTCCCCATGGCCTTGATTTTCTTTTCATTTCTCTTTGTCTTTTCCAAACACCCAAAACGAGGGTAAAAACAAAGACCTTGAACTTGGGCATGGATGGAGACATGGGGGGAACTTGCAGGGTCTGTGGGGGATGCTGGGCTTGAGGGTGTTGAGGGCTTCTGGGAGGCACTAGGGGATTGCTGAGGGCTTTGGGGACCCAGGCCTGAGCGGGTCTGGCTGCACTGGAAGACCCTGGTGGAGGTTCTGGGGCAGCTGATAAAGGACCCACTGCCCTGGATCTATCCCCATGTCCCCCATGTTTTGGCTCCCAGTGTCACCTGTCCCGGATGCCCTTTTCCTCGCTGTCATTCCCGTGCACCTCGCCCGTTCCCGTGTCACCTCACTCCCGGTCCCGTCCTGCTCCCATCCCAGTCCGGATCCCACTCCCGCTCTCATTCCCTGTCCCGTATTCTCTGTCTGGTTGCTGTTCCCATATTCTCAGTCCTGTATTTCCGTTTCTGTTCCCGTTCTGGTATTCCTGCTCGCATATTTCCATTTCAATATTCCCTCTTCCGTTCCGACATTCCCATTCCCGGTCCCGTTCCCATATTCTAGTTATCGTATTTCCAGTCCCGTTCCCTTATTCCCGATCCTGATCCTATCTTCCTAGTCCTCATCTCATATTCTCAGTCCGGTTGTAGTTTCCGTATTCCCGTTCCCATATTACTAAGCTCGGTCCCGTTCCCGGGGACCTATTCCCAGTCCCTGTTCCCATTCGCGGTCCCATTCCAATTCCCTGTCCCCTCTTACCCGATGTTGCCGCCGTCGCGCCAGCCGTCACGTGACCGGGAAAACACTGCGCTGCTCCTCCCCACCAATCACAGTGCGCGATCCCCCTGGTATTTGCATAGCTCCGCCCTCCAGCTGGCCACGCCTACCGCCCGCTGTAGCCGCGTCGGGGCGCTGTTTCTTCCCAGTTCCCTCCCAGTGCTCCAGTAACAGCGATACTATGAGAGAAAGCACTCCCAATTCCTTCCCGCTGCTGTAAGGATCGTTCCCGGTGCTCCCACTACCGCTGCCAGTACCGCGCTGGGCGGGGCCCGCTTTGGGGACTCCGCCAGCGCACAGCGCGGCTGCTTTGGAGTGTCGGCACCGCCCGGGCTGGGGTAGGAGCGGAGGAGGAGCGGAAGGAAGAGGAGGAGCAGGAAAAGGAGGGAGAGAGGAGAAGGAGGAAGAGGAGGAGCGGGAAGAAGAGCTGCAGCAGAAAAGCACGCGGTTGCCCTGCCCGTCCGCCCAGGCCGCAGCTCCCCCAGCCCCGGCAGCATCGCCCCTCTCCCCCGAACCCGCAGGTGAGCGGGAAGATGGAGCTCGCCCGAGTTCGCGGGGGTCGCCGGGTCGGTGGCTTTTTTTTGCGGGGCATGGCATGTTTGCATCTTGCAGGACCCCAAATCCGAGCCGATAATGCTCCTTGGCTGGATCTTGGGGGATCCCACATAGCTATCGCCCGGTACTGGTGGGAGGGGAGGGCGATATCGATGTTGGGTATCCTCCGGAGAGAGCTGGAGTGGAATGCGGGAGGCCCGGAGTGCGGGGAGCGAAGGGGAGTGATCTCGGAGCCGGGGAAGCCCGGTAGATGGAAGGGGTGTCGGGAGGCTGGAGATGAGCGAGGTCTGGGCCCCTCCGATGCTGAAAGGGGCGATGACTTCTCGAGCTGGACTTGGCCAACGGGACCATCAAACCCAACGTGCTCAGCCTTTGTTTTTCCCCAAACCAGAATTTCCCATTTGCAAACCTTGGCCTGATAGAGGAGGAGGAGGCCGCGAGAAAGAGGAAGATGTCCTGGGACCCCCAGGCAGGTGAGGAGGAAGTCTCTGCCCCTTTCCCCCTCTCTCCTGCTCTATCTCCCAGCCCAGCATCGCTCTGGGCTGCAGGACAACCCCCCTGCCAGGAACGGCTTAGGGGGATCTCCTTCCCCTTCTCTCTGGCACTGAGGCAAATTCCATCCTCTCCTTGTGCTTCCTCCCCTAGCCACTGAGTTGCAGACAGAGACCAGGGAGGACAAATCTCTGCATCGGAACCTCATGGAAGAGGCCATTTTGAACGGCTCCACGGCACAGGAATCCAATGGGGAGGAAAAGCACCAGAGATCCCACATGAGGAGGGGCTGCAAACACAAACCACAGAGATCCGAGGAGAACGGACCCATACTGGGCCAGGAAGGTGGCTGGAGATGCAGCCAGAGCTTGGAGCTGACCAGAGATCCCACATGAGGAGGGGCTGCAAACACAAACCACAGAGATCCGAGGAGAACGGACCCATACTGGGCCAGGAAGGTGGCTGGAGATGCAGCCAGAGCTTGGAGCTGGGTGTCCATGAGCAGCTTCACAATGGGGAGAAGCCTCACAAGTGCTCAAAATGTGGGAAGGGCTTCAGTAAGAGATCCTATCTGACCCGCCACTGGAATATCCACACTGGGAAAAGACCCTACGAGTGTGGGGAGTGTGGGAAGAGCTTTAGAGACAGCTCCAGACTGATCGTCCACCTCAGGATTCACACAGGGGAACGGCCCTATGAATGTGTGGTATGTGGGAAGAGCTTCAGTGAGAGCTCTGACCTGATCCGACACCAGAAGATCCACACTGGAGAACGCCCCTATGAGTGTGGGGAGTGTAGAAAGAGCTTCAGCACAAGTTCCCAACTGGTTGTCCATCGGAGGAGCCACACAGGGGAACGGCCCTACGAGTGTGGAGAGTGTGGGCAGAGCTTCATTCACAGCAGCCACCTGATCCGGCACCAGAGGAACCACATGGGGCAAAGGCCCTATGACTGTGGAGAATGTGGGAAGAGGTTTCCAACCACCTACCATCTCCTCAGGCATCAGCAGACGCACAGAGGTGATGAGGCCCTTCCGCTGCCATGACTGCGGGAAGGGCTTCAGGTACCATTCCAAACTCATCAGGCACTGGCACATCCACACCGGGGAGAGGCCCTAAGAGTGACCCAGGTGTGGGAAGAGTTTTTCTAGGAGCTCTCACTTGACCCAACACCAATGGAGGAACCAGTAAGGGTGAGTTAGTTTTAAGTTCAGTGTTCACTAATTTTGTTTTCCTGGGCGGCGCACTAATTAATGTGGTGGTTTTAGGGTTTTTCTGCTGTGAGATAGGATTAAGAGAAAAGCAAAGCAGTCTCAAACTTAAAAGATATAAAGANGCAAATACTTCTGCTCAAAAATTATTAATCTGAACAATTATTTCCCCAGTTCATATTCTCCATGGTTTAAAGATATATTCTAGCATAGTTTGTTACCACAATTCACAAAAGATTTTCAGCCTAAGGGCATCTTCTCATCTCCCCATCCCTTAAGACACAACACCTCTTTTCACAGACCTCAGTATCTTCATGAAGCTTAAATAGAAATGTCTCTACCATGACATCTTCTTCACTCCCTAGAAGGATCAGTGTTCTGCAAGCTTCACCTTGGGGATGGCTCGTGCTCTCGGCCGGGTGATGGCGGCAGTTCTTGAAAAGCTCTGGGGCCACATGGCGGAGGGCGGTGGGGGGGGAAGAAACAGGAACGGCGGCTGAGGTCGCGAGGGCTCCCATGGTAGGAGATGCAGCTTCCACCCCTTAAACCCCTCAGTCTCATTCGGGGTAGGCTCAACTCAGGCTCGGAGCCGCTCCAGGTAGAAGGCAGTGGAGGGGAGAATTAGCTGCAGTCCTCCACGAACAGCAGCTAGAACTCAGTCTGAGCGAAGTTAGAGTACACACCTCTGCCTCCCTCTCTGCCCAAGAGTCACTGAGCTTAGCAGATGCCCCGAGCTAGGCCAGGGCCCAGCAGGCCCCCGGCTCCCCCCGGCCAGGAGGGAGATGGGGCTGCCTGAGGCGAGCAGCGGAAAAAAGAGCAGAGTTCCTAAAATCCCCAGCTTTTATAAATGTGCTCGTTCACGAAAACAAACTCACTTTCTCACTGGCTGAACCATGTGTCAATCTAACGTCTTTGCAGCTAATTATTTCCTTTTTTTAACTAAAAGCTATGCTAAATCGTAACAAAGGGAAGCCCTGTGAGTGCCCTGAGTGCGGGAAGAGCTTTGTGCACTGCTCCAACTCCATCCCCCATGGGAGGATTTATGCTGCATGATGCCCAGTGATCCCTGTTGGGCAGAGCCCCAGTGATCCATGGTGCCGGTTATCTGTGTTGGGAAGACACCTGGCTGGGGAACTCCACATCCTCCTGGTTTCCTGTGGGCACCTGGACACATCCACAGACCAACATCAGAAATCCATTGTGGAGAGCAGATCTGTCGACTTCTGACTCCAGAAAAATCTCACTTTTTGCATCTTCTGGTGGCATCAAGCAACACTGGATGGCCTTGGAGGTCTTCTCCAACATAAATCCATTGTTCTAATTCTCTCTGGCCCGCAGGCATCTTCCACAGCCAAATGGGGAGGGACTGGGGCAAAACCCACAATTTTGGAGACAGTGGGGTGGAAAACCTTCCTAAAAAGAGTCTTCCCACTCACCTAAGCATATAGATGCTCAGCCAACACAGACACATAAATCCTTTTGGTTTGGCTTTGATTTTGTTTCTCTTCATCCCTTTGAAACCCCTGAAACTGGGATAAAGATATTGAACTAAGGCATGGATGAGAACATGGGGGGACATGGACATGGGAGACACAGAAATGGATGGGGACATGGCCATGGATGGGGACATGGGGCATCTTGGAAATGTGTGGGGATATAGGAGCACGGATGGTGGTACATGGACATGGATGGGAAAATGGGGGGACATGGACTTGGGTGGGGTCACGAACGGGGACAGGGTCAGTGCCACCAGCACCTTCATCTCGGCCATGGCAAAGTGCTGTCCGATGCAGCTCCTGCCACCATGTCCCCATTGTCACCACCATGGTGTTCCAGCTGAATGTCACCACCCACCAGGGTGGGACAGGGAACTTGTTCAGCTGGTGACAAGTGGCCAGGAAGCGAGTGACAGTCAGCGGGTTATCCCAGAGCCACCACAGTCAGGGAACCTCAACTGCCCCTGGGGACAGGCTGGGGACAGGACAAGGGGCAGTGTCACCCGGCAGGGTCACATGTCATGGTGGCAGTGCCCCCAACATTGTCCCTGATGTGTGTCCTGATGGCATTGTGTCCCCTCCTCTTCGTGTGTTCCCGTCAACCCCTGTGTGTCCCTGTCCTTTTCCGTATGTCTATGTCCCCTTCCGTGTGTCTCCGTCCCTCCCCCATGTGTCCCTGTCCCCTGCCCCCGGCCAGGCCAAAGTCCCCGAGGTCCTGGGGCTGTGTCCTGCAGGATGTTCCCGTGGCTGCTCCTAGGGCTGAGTGTCTGCGTCTGTCCTGGCACAGGTAGGGACAAGCCACGGCACCCCGTGACACCCCACAACATCCCATGACACCCCAGGACACCCTTTGTCCTCTGATTTTGGGTCCTTCCCCTCTCTTTTGACTCTGTTCACCTTTATTTTGGGTCCTTTACCCCCCTGGTTTGGATTCTTTCTCCCAATTTTGGTTCCTTTCCCCCTTATTTTGGGTCCTTTCCGTCCATTTTGAGTCCTTTCCCCCTGGTTTGTGTCCTTTCTCCCTATTTTCTTTCCTTTCCGCCTCTTTTGGGTCCTTTCCCCCTATTTTGGATGCCCTCCCCTTGCTTTAGGCATATTTTTGGGTGCCTCTACCTCCAACCCCCTTCCAAACCCTTAACCGCCCCTCACCGCTCCTGTCCCCCCAGGCGTGTCCCCAACTGTGTCCCCAGCTGTGCCCCCACGTCACATGGACTCGGTGCTTGACATCCTGGATATCCTTGAGTCCCCAGCCCGGGGCGGTTTCCCCGGCACCGCCGCGGCCTTGGGGAGGGGGCTGGGTATCTGCAGCACCCCGGGCTGCCGGGCGGTGCTGGGCGAGCCCCCCAGGATCCCCGAACGCCCCTCGGCTCTCACCCCGGGCCAGTGGCAGCTCCTGACCGACCTCCTCAGCCACGACCCGGCGACACCGGAGCTGGGGGCGGTGCTGGCCCCCGACGGCTCCACAGTGGCCCTCGGTCCCCTCCTGGCTGGCATCGAGGTGGGGCTGAGATCCGGTGGGTTTGGGCGACCCCTACCCGCCCTCGACCCGCCCGCCGACCCCCTCTTGGCTGTCACCATCGCCGAGGCTTTGGGGACATCCTTCCTGCTGACACAGGAGGGTGACAACAACACCACTGCACTGGGACCCGGCGGCTGCTGGGACGACGTGGAGAACCCCCAAAATTACACGTTGAGGGGTCCCCCGTCCCCTGTTCCCGACCCTGTGGCCATCGGGGCCATGGATGGGGTGGTCCTGGGAGCGCAGCTGGCCCGGGGACCCCTCCCGGTGGTCGAGCTGCTCCGAGGCTACTACGGGACCGGGAATGGCTCAGAAGCGGGGAGACCCCCCAGCAGTTACCGGCGCCGGAATTTTGGGGCACTGGCTGGACAGGGACGGCTGGAGAAAGAGGTGGCAGCGGTTTTGGGGGTGCTGAGGACGCTGTCGCCCACCCCGGAGCTCCTGAGGGACGTGGGGACACAGGAGGTTGCAGCCGTGGCTCATAAGGCAGCACGGGAGTTCAGCAAGCGCTACGTGGGTACGGGCAGGGTGGCACCTCCTAAATGGGGGTGGCACCTCCCAAACTGGGCTTGTCACTTCGCAGGCAGGGGTTGTCACCCCCTAAACAGGGATTGCCACCGCACAAATGGGGGTTGCCAACTCCTAGATGGGGTTGTGACCTCCTAAATATGGATTGTCACTGCTTAAGTGGGCATTGTCACCCCGAAATGAAGTTGTCACCCCTAAACAGTGGTTGTCCAGACCTCCCAGATAGGGATTGTCACCCCCTAAATAGGTATTGTCACCTCCCAGATAAGGATTATCACCCCCCCATGTCTCCCCATGGCCTCTGCCATGTCCCCAAGGACCCATCAAGCCCCTTGACCCCAAATGGCTTCTGCCATGTCCCCAAGGAATACATTGTCCCCACACGGCCTCTGCCATGTCCCCAGTGGCTCAGGGGACATATCCAGCCCCTTGTGCCCACGTAGATACCACTACGTCGCCAAGGAACCCCTTATCTCCTCGTGGACTCTACTGTGTCCTCATCAAGCCCCATGTCCCTATGTGGCCTCTGCTATGTCCCCAAGGACCCGTCAAATCACTCATCCCTTGGTGGACTCTACCATGTCCCCAAGGAGCTCCTTGTCCCCATATGGCCTCTGCTATGTCCCCAGGGGCCAGTAGAGCCCCTTGTCCACCTGCAGACTCTACTGTGTCCCCATCAAGCCCCAGGTCCCCCTATGGCCTCTGCAATGTCCCCAAGATCTCAGGTGACACCTCCACCTCCTCGTCCCCACAGAGTGCCCAGCCATTGTGCCCCGCTGCCTGTGGGGCGCCCGTCCCTACCGGGGCACCCCGGCCCCACTGCAGCCCCCACTGGGCTCGGTGTTCCTGCACCACACCCTGGAGCCAGCGTGGCCCTGCCGGACCTTCAGTGCCTGTGCCCGTGCCATGAGGGACATGCAGCGCTTCCACCAGGACACCCGCGGCTGGGACGACATTGGCTACAGGTCACTGTCACCTCCCTGGGTTGATGGCACCCACTACAGGCCCTGAGACCCCC
>VWYE01006042.1:46591-59305 GCA_013398995.1 Alaudala cheleensis
CTTGTGAAATTGTCATGTTTTACAGAAAGGAAACCATTGAAGCCTTGCTTAAATGAGGGCTCATCTATGGAATGGTTTGAAGCACTCTCCTTTTCCTTTGAAGGAAATATCTTTGTGGGCATGGTAAGTGATACAAATTACTTAATTGCATAGAATTAGCAATAAATGTTGGCCTGACAATTGATTACATTTCCTTTTGATAATTCAGAAAGTCAGTGTATGTCAATTTGTTGCTACTCCCCACCCAATTCCCCTGTCATTTACAGCAAGCAGAGATAAGCATTCAGGAGGAATTTGATGAGGTGATATTTGATCTGGCAGTTGGAAGTGCAATGATCTGTAATCCCAGTGCAGCTGGGTTGGCCCATCCATGTCAGATGAGGTGCTGCAGGGATCAAAGTTCCCTGGGACCAGCCATGCTTCTTCAACACTCATTTCACTTTACAGTGCACGGTGCAGCTCCTGTCCACACACCAAGACGTTTTCTAACATCAGAGCCAGTTTGTCAAGGCTCCCTAACCTAAAGTCTGTATTAGTACAAATTCCCAGCTTCAGAGGAACTTGAGGAATGTGTTATTCCAGAAGGAATTGTCTTAAGTGGACATACTTGTTCTTTGCAAAGCGAAGATAAGGAGCCTGTGTGTTCACATTCTGCTGTTTAAATTAAATTGTCTGATTCAATTTCATGGATTTTGGTGGCTTGGAAACTGTTTAGTGACATTTTGTGAGCATTTTCTTTCTTGTGCATTTCAGTTCTATGTTTGAGGAACTATCTAATGTTTTCCTGTAGGAAGCAGGTGTTCTTTATTTGGCTGGATGTGTGGAGCATAACTCCACCAAACTTACACACTGATTATAGAAAATGTTTCTATACTCTCTTTTATATACATATTCATTGATTTTCCTGGAATAAACAAATATATAATAATCATTTCCCCCAAAATCATTAGCGTATTTTTTCTTTCCTTTGCATTCTTCTGTCCTGGGGGTCTCTTTGGTGGTTAGCAACCCCAAAGTCATACCTTTACTGGTAAAACCTGGCACAACTGGGCTGATTGCTTTCCAGTTTTTCTTCCTAGAGAATAAGCATTGTGCAGTTCCATAGGCCAATGGGTTTTTAAAAATCAGCATTGTATTAACCTGATGCCTTTTAGGACTACCTAAAAACAGAGGCCAGACAAAATCAAGAGAATAAACAGCAGTTATATTTATTGAAGGGCCTTCAGGTACATTTCGGGCCGATGAAGCCCCTCAAGGGGCTATACCCAAAAATGGATGGTGGGTCATGGGTTTTCATACTTTTATAAGTTAGGTCCATTTGCATATTGGGGGTAAATCTTTCAATTACAGCTTCAGGTAATTAAATCATTTACCCCAAGTTTGCTCCCTCCACAACTCACTTTTGTTTAAATCTCTCAGGGCCTGAGACAATGAGGTGTCCTTGTTTCTCAGGCCTAGAGAGGAATTGTTGTGTGTGCCCAAAATGGGAAAAATGGGATCCCCTCAGGGATATCAAAATGGGAAAGCAGTAGCTAACACTGTATATGGCGTTTAGAGTAATACACTAAATAATTGCAGGTTCACAAATATATGAAAAATATAAAAGCTAAGATCCTAAGGCATCAAACCCACCATGATGCCTTGGGAAGGCTGACTTGGAACAGAGACTGGACAGAGCTAAAGTAGGTATTTATTAAAAGGCCTTAAACACCTTGGGCAGTACAAGAGTCTGATCCAGGGCTACGCTCAAGGTGGACCCAAAATGGTCACAAAATGGATGGCTGCTCACAAGGTCTTAACACTTTAATAAGTTTTGGTCCATTTGCATATTGGGGTTTAATTGTCCAATTACAGCTTCAGGTTGTGAAGTCCCATCATTCTTGTTTTCTCTCTTCAGTCCACCATTGTTTATGCTTTTGAGCATTAAACTTTTACTCATTGTCCTTGATCTTCAGCAGGAAAAGGATTTGTTTTGTCTACCTACTCTGTGAAGAGAGCTTCCTAACACTTACTAGGAGGCTCAGAACTACACCCCTGGGCAGCACAGAATCTGAAAAACATGAAAGCCAAAAGTTAAGGCATCATCCAGGTGCTAATGATTCTTCATCTGGCAACCACACTGGCAACCATCCCTGTTACTGGGAACAGCAGTGTGAAGTCCAAGGGTTCTGATAAGAACTTTCTCCTCAACCTGAACTTGCTGCTGCTCCCTAGAATGACCCTGGCTGCAATGTTTAACAGAGCAGGAGGCGCTGCCTGGGGGAGGCTGAGTGTCCCCTTGTCCCTGGCACAAATCCTGGGCATGGAGACTTGAACCCTGCAGCAGGTGCTGGGACTTTGCTCTCGCTGACAGGGTGGGAAAAAGAGATTTCATTGTGAATCCTGGGACAACAGAAGCCTGTAGGCGAGCATCCGAGTCTGTGGCCTCCATGACCCACCACAAGCCACCATAGCACTGGGCTGTCCAGAATGGGAGTCTGGCACAGTCTCACTGCTAGCTGAGCTGTGGTCACCTGCCATGAGCACAGGGGCTCTGGATGCTGTCCTAAACCCCTGTTGACAACAGTGAGGGAATGACTGGGGACACATCTGGGAGCTTGTGTTGAGTTCCTCCGACAGGGAGAGATAAGATGGGAGTTTTAAGGGGTCCCCTGTGTTGAGCACAGATGAGTAATGGGTAGGAAGAGCCAGGACAGCTGGGAAAGAGGGGCTAAGGGGGCCCCAATGTTAAGAAAAGACAGGAATGAGGGTGCAGGGGGTCCCAGAACAAAGGAAAAGGAGGATCTGGAGGCTGGAGAGGCAGGGTGGCCAGGAAAGGGGATTCAGAGTCATTCTGTGCTGGGAATGGTGGGTCAGGCAGTCCTCGTGCTCTTGAATTGCAGTTCAGAGGGATCCCAGAGTAAGGAAAGGCGGGGATAAGAGTGGGGAGAGGCAACTCCATTAAGGAGAGTTCAGGGTATTGGCGGTGTTGAGGAAAGGAGGATTTGACAACTGGAAGAAGCAGGAATGGGTTTGGGGTCTGGGAAAGGGAGAAATGGATGAGGTGCCAGGTTCAAGGGAAAAGGAGAGACTAAGGGCTGGGAGAGGCAGCATGGCCAGGAAAAAGAATGGAGGGTGGTGCCAGAGCCAGGGCATGGGGTGCAGGGGGGTCTCAGCGCACAGGAATGTGGGGTTCAGGGGAGTCATGCTTTGGGACAATGGCGGTTCCGAGGTTCCAGTCCCCAGGAATGGCTGTTCAGGGGTGTCCTGGTGCTGGGGGTCCCAACCCACCCTTTGCCGACCCTCAGGAGCACCCACAGGCGCAGTGCTGGAGCCATCAATGGCGCTGCTCTTTCCTGTCAGCCAGTGGCAGCTGGGGATGCTTGTGACGGAGAAGAGCCTGGGCAGGGGCCCGTGAAGCTCCTGGCCAGTGGTGAATTCCCCTCCTTTGGCTCAGGCCACCCCTGGGGTCTTTGCTTGGGTAATGTCCCCATGGCCAGCCCCAGGGCAATCGCTTGGGTAATGTCCTCACAGCCACCACCAGGGCCATTGCTTGGGTAATGTCCTCACAGCCACCCCCAGGGCAATCACTTGAGTAATGTCCTCACAGCCACACCCGGGGCCATCCCTTGGGTAATGTCCTCACAGCCACCCCCAGGGCAATCGCTTGGGTAATGTCCTCACAGCCACCACCAGGGCCATTGCTTGGGTAATGTCCTCACAGCCACCCCCAGGGCAATCACTTGAGTAATGTCCTCACAGCCACACCCGGGGCCATCCCTTGGGTAATGTCCTCACAGCCACCCCCAGGGCAATCGCTTGGGTAATGTCCTCACAGCCACCCCTGGAGTCATCTCTTGGCTAATGTCCCCGTGGCTACCCCCAAGGGCAATCGCTTGGGTAATGTCCCCATGGCCAGCCCCAGGGCCATCGCTTGGGTAATGTCCCCATGGACACCCCCGGGGCCATCGCTTTGGTAATGTCCCCACAGCCACATCAGTTGAGATCAGATGTACTGGATGCTGGCCAGTAGCGGTGATCTGATAACACCTCCCTGAGGAGGAAGGACCTGTCACCCACTCACACAACGGCCATGGGGGTTGCGACACCCAAATCACCCAAAAGAGCAGCTTTGCACCCCAAAGCCCCTCACTCTTCTCTGAAGGCGTCTCCAGGACATCACTGCAGCTTGTCATGGCTGTCTACAAGGTGACAGTGGCAACAGGTGACATGGTGGAAGCTGGGACCAACAACTTCATCTCCATCACCTTGGTGGGCAGCTATGGCGAGAGCCGCCAGACCACCGTGTCCTTCTTGTTCCTGCCAGGAAAGGTGGGGATGGGGATAGGGACACAAGGGGTGGTAGAGCTGTCCTGGGGACATGAAGGGTGGCACAGACTGCCCCAGGGATGTGAGGGGCTGCCTGGACTGTCCTGGGGATACAAGAGAATTATGGGAAGGGATTTGAGGGAGATGGAGGAAAGAGGTTCCAGGGTCTGAAGGAAAAAAATTGGGTAGTGGTCCAGGGAGGATTGGAGGAATGGTGTTCAGGGAGGATGGAGGAAAAGGACTTCGAGGAGATGGTGGAGGATAAGGATCCTGGAGGCAGTGGAAGCAAGTGGGGATGCTTTGAGCCCCTTCTCTGCTGGTCTCTGGTGCCACCACAGAGCATCTGCCCATCCCCTCAGAAGCCATTTCCTCCTCTCCAGGAGAAAAGCCTGTCTGTGCACTGTGGGCAGGACTTGGGCCCCATTGTCCTCATCCGCCTGCATAAGTGGCGGCTCTTCCTGGAGGATGCCTGGTTCTGCAAGGATGTCCGGGTGACAGCCCCCAATGGCACCCTGTATCGCTTCCCCTGCTACCAGTGGCTGGAGGGGATCACCACAGTGGAGGTGCGGGAGGGCTCAGGTAGGACCCATCCTACCCCCATCCTCTTCTGATGGCCAGAGAGCCAACTTTTGACACCCCCCATCTTTCTAGGGAAGAAGCTGGTGGATGACAAGCTGCAGATCCTCAAGGAACATCGTCATCGGGAGCTGGCAGCACGGCAGGAGGCTTACCGGTGACAGCAGGGACATGGGGACAAAGCCTACTTTAGCCAGGGCTGGGCTGATCAGCAGTGATGCTGATGTCTGCTCCCATTTTCCCCCCACTCAGGTGGAAGAACTTCGCCCAGGGCTGGCCCCGTTGCCTCAACGTGGACTCCGTCTCCGAGCTGGACTCCAACATCCAGTTTTCCCGCATCAGGGCCAACAACTTCACTGGTTTCCTCATCTTCCAGTAAGCACTGCCCTGAGACCATGGAGGACGTGGGTGATGGCAGGGAAAGGGGCCAGAGAGGGCGACGGGTGTGCTGAGGTCCCCCCCTCTGCCCCATAGAGGGGCCTCCCACTTTCTGTCAGGGTTCCTACTGAGACGCACCTCCTGGAACAGCCTGGATGAGATGCGCACCATCTTCTCCCGGACACAGGGCAGGGATATTGGTGGGTATCTTGTGTGTTGTCCCCTACCCTTCCCCCTGCATCACTCAGGGCTTCCTTCACAAGATGTGCCTGGAGGGTGAGTGCTGATGTCTGACCATCACCTTAGTCCCCGAGTATGTGGCCAAACACTGGCAAGAAGATGACTTCTTCGGTTACCAGTTCCTCAATGGCAACAACCCCATCGTCATCCATCGCTGCACCACACTGCCACTCAAATTCCCAGTGACACCAGAGATGGTTGCTGGTTCACTGGGAAGTGGCACTGACCTGGGCAAGGAGCTTCAAGAAGGTCGGATTTTTATTGTGGACTATAAGGTGCTGGAGGATATCCCGACCGACACTATATATGGGCGCCAGCAGTACATAGCGGCCCCGCTCTGCCTGCTTCACCAGGGCACCGATGGGCTCCTGCGCCCTATCGCCATTCAGGTAGGGATGTCCCACCCCAAACCCTGCCATCAGGAGGGTGGCAATGGTCCTAGACCACAGCTTTGTCCCACAGCTCAGCCAAACACCAGGATCCTGCAGCCCCATCTTCCTGCCAAGTGATGATGAGTGGGACTGGTTGTTGGCCAAGACCTGGGTGCGCAACGCCGACTTCTACAGCCACCAGCTCCTCACCCACCTGCTGAGAACCCACCTGTTTGGGGAGGTTTTTGCCATCGCCACCCTGCGCCACCTGCCCTCCTGTCACCCCCTCTTCAAGGTAAGGTTCCTCTTCAGGGCCACCCGCTGCTCCCTGCCCCTGGATTTGAGGGCAGTTATGCCTCACCTGACAGCCCCCCCCACCTCCATGAAGGGATCCCTGGTCACCTGCCAGGTGTTTGTTCCCCCCTCAGCTCCTCATGCCCAGTTTCCACTTCACACTGCATATCAATACCTTGGCCCGCAGTGTCCTCATCAACCGGGGTGGCGTCATTGACAAGGTGAGCCCTGGGGACTGAGAGCACTGGGCTCTGCTAGGGCATTGGGGCCTGTTGGGAGCACTAAGGGGCACTGAATGCTCTGGGGTATTGGGAGGCATTGGGGTGTACTGGGGACACTAGGGGTCTACTGCAGTCCACTGGGACACAGGAGGGCACTGGAATCTTGGCAATGCTGGGGTCTGCTGGGAGCCTTGGGGTCTACTGGAAACACTGGGGGGTACTGGGGTACTGCTGGGACCAATGTGGAGTACTGGCATGTACTAGGAACACTGAGTGTACTGGAATTGATGTGGAGCACCGTATTGTATTGGGGGCACTAAGGGGCCTTGGGAAGCCTGAGAGACCTGGGAGACACTAGAGAAAATGGGGTGGAGGACACTGGAGAGCACTGGGGTATAGGGGAGTACCAGAGGCACTGGGTGTGTACTTGGAGGACACGTACCCTGGGAGCAGTGCAGGGTACAGAGGTATTCTGGGGGCACTGGGGGACACTGAAGCCTGTCACCTCCTGCCCTCCCCAACCACGGGTGGTCCTCCTCCCAGGGCACAGGGGTGACCTATGAGGGCCTGCTGCTGGTGGTGCAACGAGGCCTGGAGCAGGTGACCTACACATCCCTGTGCCTCCCCGATGACATCCGCCACCGTGGCATGTCTCATGTCCCCAACTATCACTACCGAGATGATGGGATGAGCCTCTGGGAAGCCATTGAGAGGTGAGACTAGTTTCGGCAGGTGGAGGGTGGTCCTGGCATGCCCCAGGATCTCTCAATTACCTTGTCCCTACAACAGCTTTGTTACTGGCATTGTGAAATTCTACTACGGTGGAGACGCAGCGGTGAGCGGGGACACTGAGCTGCAGGCCTGGGTGATGGACATCTTCACCAATGGCTTCCTGGGCAGGACCTCCTCAGGTAGCACACCTGTGGCTGCCACAGGATGTCCCCAGGGGAGACATGGCACAGGCAGGTCCCTGAGGCTCTTGGCTGTCCCCACCCCCACCCAGGTGTTCCCTCCTCGCTGCAGACAGTGGCAGAGCTCATCAAGTTCCTCACCATGGTGATGTTCACCTGCTCAGCACAGCACGCAGCCGTCAACAATGGGCAGGTGGGACATGGGCCAGGGACCCAAAGGACATCCCCAGCTGTCCTTGAGCTGTGCTGGGGACATATCCCCTTCCCACTCCCCTGCGCAGGAAGTACATCCCCATCCTGAACCAATGTCTATGTCATACCTCTCTACATGCCAGAAGGATGTCCCCATCCATCCTATCTGCATATTGGAAGGATGTCCCCATCCAATGGGTCCCCATGACAGGAGGATGTTCCCATCCATTCCCTCTTCATATTGGAGATGTCCCCAGTCTCCCTTACCACGCTGAGATGTTCCCATCTGCCCCCTCTCTGTGCCAAAGAACGTCCCCACTTGTGTCCTCACTGTTTTGGGGGGGGGTCCCCACCCATACCATTGATGTTTTGGGGGGATGTTCTCCTCAGTGACCTATCCCCCTGCAGTATGATCTGGGGGCCTTCATCCCCAATGCCCCGTCCTCCATGCGCCACCCACCACCCTGCGAGAAGGGCCGGGCCTTCCTCCAGCACTTCCTCGACACCATCCCTGAGGTGGCCACCACTGCCAACATCCTGGTGGCCCTCATTCTCCTCAGCTCTCAACTCAAGGACAGGGTGAGTCTGGCCCCACAGTCCCCATGTGCCCCCCCAACAGCTCTGTGGGCCTGGGGAACTGCAAGAGATGCCCACAAGTGTGGATATCACCACCCTGTGGTGTCACCAAGCTTGGGGGACAGCCACCATTGCTCCACATCCACTAGGCTGCTAAACGAGAGAACCCCCAAACGGCACCAAGGAGTTGAAGCTGAAGGGTCCATGTCCCTGTCCCTGTCCCCCTCCAGAGGCTCCTGGGACAGTACCCGGAGGAGTGGTTCACAGAGGCAGAACCCCGGCGGCTCATCCGGGCCTTCCAAGGGCGGCTGGAGGAGATCCGGGACCGGATTGAGGAGAGGAATCACCTGGCTGAGCTGAGATACAACTACCTGAACCCACTGGAGACAGAGAACAGCATCTCCATCTGAGCACAGAATCTGCACTCGCTCAGCACCCCCCAGCACTCCCAGCACCCTGAACCTTGGCACCCCCAGCATGCAGAACCACCAGCATCTGGATACCCAGTACAACCAGCGCTCCCAGCACCCCTTACATGGTCATCCCCAACACCCTTGTCACCCAGCATCCCGCACTTGGACAACCCCAGCAACTCCACAACCCCACACCTGGAGATCCTCAGCACCTACCCCCCAGCACCCTCTGCACCCCCCACTCCATTTCTCTCTCCCCAATAAATGCCAGCTTCAATCAAACCCTTGCAGCTTATAGTCATACCCTAAAACCATAGGGATCCACAGAGCCTCCACTCAAAGTGGGAAGCTGGACTGAGGCAACTGTAAGACGTGACAGAGTTCCCAGTACTCCCAGCATTCATAACTGGTCCCCAGTGACCCCGGTGCCCTCCTGCAGTGCTCCCCTTGTTGTGGGCAGAGTGGGAGCTTCAAAGAAAGTTTATTAGAGAAGTTCCTTTTGAGATATAAGGTACAGAAGGGACCCCAACACCCCTTAAAACCTACTCAGGACCCCATGGCTTTCTAAACTTCTTATCAGAAGGCAATGTGGGATCAGCTGGATCTAATCCAAGTCCAGCTTCCTCAGCCTTGTCACGGCAAGTTGCTCCAGCTTCACCTTCACTAAAGCTGGAGGGCTTTCACTAAACCTGCTCAGGCTTCCAGACCTCTCCTGTGTGGAGGAACCAAAACCAAGGCACAGTAACCTGAATAATCCACATCCTTAATCTCCTGGTCACACAGCCCAGAGTGCTCCTGGCCTTCCTTGCTGCAAGGGCAGATGGCTGCCTCCTGCCCAGCTCCCTGTCCACCAAGACCTTTCACACAGGGATACTCTCAGCCAGGCAGCTCTAGCCAGTGCCAGTGCAGAGGCCAACACAGGCATGTCCTTCTGGGATTTCATGGTGTGTGAACTGAATAAATGCAAGTAACCGAGACAGCCAAAATCCACAGCTAAAGTGTAAAGAATAGATTTACTCTATCGCCACACTAGCAAAATGGGGACACATACAATCCTAAGATTATTCCATTTTAACCACGGCAAAAAGCACTCACACCAGGCCTGTTCCCCTGCTATAACATACCACAGGGCCTATCACAGGCTCATTCCTTCATAAGGCCATGCTTTTGCAATCTCCATGCTTTTACAACATCCTATTTTCTTATCTCTATTCCCTTTCACCAGAAGGCCTAGGCTTGTGAAAACTGCTTTCTAGGAGTTTTTTTACAACATCCTATTATCTTCTGCAGAAATTCCACTTCTCAAAGCAGGCAGAAAACAACCCAAAGCAACCACAATGTGTGGAATTTCCCCCACCAAATACTAGCATCTTTCAGCTGAAAGGTCATCTTTGAGTGAAAATATTATTTTCTTTTTTTTTCTTCCTTGTCAAATCTTCTGCTTTTAACCCCTTCCTCCCCTCAGTGGGGTTCCTGCCAATACATGCTTTCCTCCTCCTCCTTGAAGCCCTTCACTGAATGCAGGGACCTGAGAGACTTTTCCAGTAAAGACTCAGGCAAGGAAACCATTGCATCCCTCAACATCAATACAGTGTCTGCTCGTATTAAATCCCATCCCTGTTCTGAAGCAGCCCTGCACAGCACTAACAATGCACCGAAATTCCCTGTCTGTTGCTGGCCTTGCTGAAGATCCCCTCTGAAAAGGGACAGCAGAAAGCCTTGTGCTTCCCTCACCTGTTTGGTCTCCCTGTTATCAGCACTTACATGTTTGCTTACCTGAAGCCCCTCTTCACCTCTTCTCCATTGTTACCTCAGGTGGTATCAGTTCTGTACTCAGTGGTGCCTCCAGCACTGAACCCCCCCATCTACAGCCTGAGGAACCAGGAGCTCAAGATGCCCTGAAGAAACTTAGCACGGGATGCATTTGAACAGCCACAGCCTGCCTGTTGTCTCCTGTCAATGACTCCCCAGTGCATGTCATGACACATCAAGTCTGTCTTTCCTTACTTACATATCTTTTCTTCTCCACTAGTGATGTTGTCTTTAAGAAGAAGTGTCATTACTCATTCTCTCCTCCTTCAGCATCCACCAGGTTTGTGTGACCTGGAGACTTTGTGTAAATAGAGAGACTCGCATTGTATTTAAATGAAATAAACTAACCTGCCGGTTTGTTGTTGTTATTGTTGTTGTTGTTGGTTTTGGTCTTGAGATCCATCCTCAGCATAGCAGGAATGAGTGGGAAACGAGAACAACTTTCTGGCTGCACCAGCCTTGGAACAGGCCCTGTGCCTAGAGCAGGAGGAACCCTTTAGGACGTCAGGCTGTTCAGGGAACAAATTACTACCCTGGGAAAATGTTTCTGCAGGTGTTGGGGTGCACTGCATCACCTTCTAAGGGCACAGGAGCAGCAATTCCTAAATGCTGGAAGTCAAGCAGGTAAGGTAGAAGGCTGGCATGGCTAAACAGGGATTTCCCCTTGGATATAAGGAAAAAAGGAAGGTGTGTGCCCAGTGGAAGAAAGGTCAGGTAACACAGGAAGAATAAAGAGATACTGTTTAACACTGTAGGGAGAAAATTTGAGTGGCCAAAGCTCAATTGGAATTGAAGCTGCCAGAAATGTGGGGAACAAAGAAAAGTTTTTTCAAATATATTAATGGCAAAACAAAGGGTAGAAGTAACATTGTCCCATTCCAGGATGAGGATGGTCGCCTCCCAAACAGGGACATGCACAAGGCAGTTGTGTTTAATATACTCTTTGCCATTGTCTTCCACACAGATGATAGACCAAGGGAATCTCAGTGCAGATCAAGAATTATCAACTCCCAGCTGTGGGATCTGGTGATCCAGCTGGATCCATACAAATCTATGGGGTCAGCTGGGATTCATACAAGAATACTCAAAGAGCTGCTGATGTCATTGCAAAGCTTCTCTTGATGATTTTTGAGTACTCTTGGGAAACCAGATAGGTCCCAACTGACTAGAAGCTGACAAATGTTGTCCCAGTTTTCAAGAACAACAAGAAGAAGGACTCTGGAAACTACATTGTCACTTCAGTGTCCAATGATATAACAGAAAAGATTACTCTGGGAGGTATTGAAAAATACCTGGAGGACACCGTAGTTATTGGTCACAACCAGCACAGCTTTATGAGGGGAAAGTCCTGCTTGTTGAACCTGATTTCCTTCTAAGACAGGTAACACATGTGGTTGATCCAGGAAAGCCAGGAGATGAAATGTTTTTTGGACTTCAGCAAAGGTTTTGATATTGTCTCTCCCTTTAATTTTCTAAATTACAATCATTTGGAGGAAGGGGGTTTGATTTCCCCATTCTGAGGGAGGCCCTGCCCTCCCAAGCAGACACCTGTCTTTCAAACCAAGACAAAAACCACCTTGGGCAGTGCTGTGATTTAACCCCATCCAGCTCCCAAACCCCTCACAGTTGCTTGCTCATTCTTCCCCCAGCAAGACTGGGGAGAGAATTGGAAAGGTAAAAGCTGGAAAACTTGTCAGCTGAGATTAAGACAGTTTAATACAGAAAGCCAAAACCATCACACAAGCAAAGCAAAACAAGGAATTCATTCCCAAGGCCAGGCAGGTGTTCTGCATGTCCAGGACAGCACAGCCCCATCCCACGGAATGGTGGCTTGGGAAGACAAATAGCACCACTGCAAACATCCCCCCGCCACTGCCTCCCTCTTCCCTCCACTTTCTATCCTGAGCATGATGCCATAAGGTCTGGAATATCCCTGGGGTCACCTGTCCTGGTTGTGACCCCTCCCAGCTTCCCCGGCACGCCCACTCCCTCCGCACTGTGGCCATACAAGGGCCAGGAAAGGCCTCAGCTCTGGCTGAGCTTAGCAAGGACAAACCTGTTAGAAAAATCCTCTGGTCCCTCGCCCTCCGGCAGCTGTGGTCCCGGCTCGGTGTGTGTGGGACCTGCCAGGTGCTCCCACTTCAGGGGAGACACAGACAGTCCCGTGCGTGTGTGTGAGCTTGCAGGAAAGAGAAGGGGGAGATTCTAACATAAGTAGGGTTTCTCTAGGGGTAAAGATGAGGCAAACTCACTTCCAGCAGAACAACAGTTTATTGTGAGCTGCTACATGCCGAAAGGCTGAACAAAGGACAACAAGCATTTTTAAAAATCTTCCCCTGGGCGGGGTTAACTTGGAACTGACCAATGAGACACAGAGAAACCGGGGCGTGACATAGTGCCAGCAGCCAGTAACTTTTGGGCT
>VWYE01006043.1:0-20113 GCA_013398995.1 Alaudala cheleensis
CATAGAGTCACAGAATGGTCTGGTTAAAAGAGGCCTTAAAGATCATCTTCTTCCAACCTCTGTCATGGCCAGGGACACCTTCAACTAGGCCAAGCCCTGTCCAGCCTGGCCTTGAACAATTCCAGAGATGGGACATCCACAGTTCTCTGGGCAATCTGTGCCAGGACCTCGCTGTAGTGATGCAGCTTTAAACCAAGCAGATATTTTCCATATAAGGAAAAAGNATGCAGCTTTAAACCAAGCAGATATTTTCCATATAAGGAAAAAGGGTTTCAGTTTTACCTTAAGACTAAAAAGGAAAAAACCCTAGAAACTTCTTTGCTCTCCTGGCAGCCATTGGCTCAAGGCCAAGACAGAAACACAGATAAGTCTCTACCTGTCTTACAGAAATGTAGCCATTCTCTATTGGGGAGCTTGCCAAAAAACCCACTGCAATTATTCTGTATTTAAGGAAGAGCACAGAGCTTCTCGTTGCTTTTTGGGATGTCATGGCAAGGTAGAATGCTTTCAGGTACCTGTGCTTGGTTTCTATTTTGTTCTTTATTGTTTATTATTTCATAAGTTTATTAAACCTTTTGCTTTACAAAACATACCCAAGGAGCCATCTCACAAATTATTTTCAAGCCATTTCTGTGAGGTGCAGGACACCCCCAGAGATTATTGAACCCTCATCAAGCTAAATCAGTCTGGCTTGGTTGAGAAATTCAATATATGACCACCCTCATGATAAGGAGTACTACTGGTAAAGGATGATCCACGGATTTTTTATTGTCTTACAGTCATACCTTTAAATGTAGAGAAAAAGGAATATACAACTTCATCCTTGCAGAGGAATTAATTTAATAATCTGTTTCGAGAGTGTGTGGCTGCACAACAGAGAAGTGAAGATATTTTCCAGCTGAATTGGAGCACCAGAAGCCCAGACCAAGACTGAGCCTGTGTCATGGTGGAGTGAATCACTCATCCATCATGATGCATGGACACAGTCATGTTCTTTCCATCTGACAGTCACCCTTCTCCACAAGGGAGGTAGAGATGCAAGTATTTTGTGAGTTCTCATATTGTAATCATAAAGGTAAATACTCTTAGCTGGAGCAGTCTCACTGTCCATGAAATGTGCATGTGTGTTTGGAGTATTTTTTCCTCAGGATATAAATCCACTGAGGAAAAAATCTACATTGGTTGCATTTAGAACCTGACCTCAAATAGGAGCCTTTGTCACTGGATCAGTCATGGAATGGTTTGGGTTGGAAAAGATCAGCTCGTTCCAACCATGGGCAAGGACATCAGCCCCCCAGAACTCCACCTTTTGCTGAATCATTTCCAATTAAAAAAGTATTAAAAAGAAAAATATTCACTGTTAGAAAGCCTAGAGTCCTTCTAATGTTATCCCCTTGGACCTTAGAGTCTCAGAAGTTCCTGGCTAAAGCACAGAGAACAGTATTTTAAATTTTAAAAGCTATAATAACTAACAAAAAAATGGGCATGAGTAGCAGAATCTTAGATTTTACTCTTTGTACATTGAAACATTCGTGCTATTTGTTTTATTAACTTGAAATATACTGAGAAGCTTTTAAAACCATGAAACTAAAGGTTCAGCTCATTCTCTGGTCTTCAAGGATATTTCTATTTTACCTTTAAGGTCATGGTCTTTATACTGATTTTTGGTTTTTGTTGTTGTTGTTTAATCTTGAGGGATCCACATGTGCCTGACAGAATGTATTCTGTCCCTCCCCTTTCCAAACAACGATTTTTTGGGGGATGACCTGAGCCAACAGAATCCAATATCAGGAAGACTTAGAGCATTTTCACTTCATCACTCATGTCCCTGAGAGATAATTACAGAATAAATAAGTCCAGAGATGAGTTTGGGAATGACAAATGAATACAAAAACACCACAGCCCTCTCTCCACTTTAACACTTTCTTTCCAGTTGGGAACAGAAGCTTGTGCTGTTAAACAGATGGTGGGAGACCAGCTCTGCTTTGGGAAGTGTGGTGGGAAATGTAATCTGGCAGGATATTTTGCCCACAAATCAAAATAAGAACATGAGATCCCAGTGCAGCACAACAGCTGTAGCTCCACTTTGCATGGAAATCTTTCAGCTTCATCTCCATCTCTTCTTCAGGTCCCTTCTTCTTTATCCTCTTCTTTATCTTCACAATTGTCGGAGTTCTCTCCTCTGAGATTAACCCCGGCAGTGTAAAATCTTTTTTCTCACCTGCCCATGCTTGAAAGAAGGAATCGGAGAACGTCTGGGTTGTGGACTGCAGATGTTTATTTTACAAATCTTATCTCTCAGTTCTTTCTGTCCAGCATGAAGTTCACAAGCAGCTGGAAAAATGGTTTCTCCCCCGCCCACGACAGTGTCTGGACTTTTATAATCTATATTGCGTTAACATTGTTTTTCTCTAAACACCAATAACTAAAACCCATGTCATGCAGTGAAATTTTACCTTTACCAATCCTAAAAACCCATCACCCTTTGCAAAGAGGAAGGGGAAGAGGAAGACAGAAACATGGGCTCTTATCACACCGATCTGCCTCCATCTTGACTCCATTATATATCTATATCGCAAAATCTAAAAACCGTTCTACTCACCCAGTGACATAACAAAAATCACACAAATCAAACCCTTGTGACCTCCAAATCCTCAGACAGCTCTGGCAGTGCTTTTCCCACGGGCTGAGACCAAAAACCATCACTGTTTCTGGCACAGGCCAGGGAGGATCACCCCCACCCCCATCCAGGCTCCTGCCCATCCAGGAGAATCAGAGAGATACTCTGGTTTGCCACATTCAATTATTGATCACCCCAACATTTATCACTTTTTTGAAAACAGTTGTGCAAGAACTTAAAAATCATTGAAAGAGAACTTCCAAAAGGACAAATCAATCTGCAAGATACCCTCAAAAGCTGAAGGAACCAGGTTCTCCCTAGGTAGAAATTAGATGTGTTGGTGCCACCAACAGAGCCTCACTGATTTTCATCCCCTAGAAATTCAAACCTTTCTATAATTCATGCTCAGGAAATCTTTCCAGGTAGGAAATTAAGGAAACACATCCCTTTGACTGCTGCTGAAAGACCTGGCTTACAATCTGTCCATTATTGGTAGGAATTGATCTTTATACTTTTATTATTTTTCTCCATGCACAAACATTCCAATGTTTTTCCACTAAGCACACAGGGCCTGTGCTATCCTGATCTCACAACCATCTTCTGAGCTCAGCAGACGACCACTAAGAGCCTTTTGGGAAACCTTGAAGCAAGGACCAATGTTGGTGATTTTGGAATTCCTTTTAGTTCTGTGCTCTGAATACTCAGAAGATCCTCAAAGGCACAAAATTCACCCAACTTTCCTGCCAAGACCTGGATGTACTTTCCCAAGATATATTCTTGGATTTCGGAGGATTTGCATGTATTTAGTGTCCACTTTTCTAAAACAAGCAGGAAGGAAACTGTAGCAGAAACACTGGAATTCCACAAAACAGCTTCAACTCTCCCCAGAATCCAAAAGGAAGACTTGTCCCACAGCCTTGCTCACTGCAGAGTTCTGATGCCCTTGAGTGATGAGGGTATCATGTCACTGCATAGGTAATTATAAGGAGCACACTGGTGACTGTTTATTTCTTTTTTTATCTTGTATTATGTTTGAATTCCATTAGGATGCAACTGCCTGTCCTGAAAATAACAAATAATGTCATTAGAGAGGCACTGAGATTCAACCCCTTTCCCCCAGAGAGAAGTCAAGCCATTGTCACAGCAGAGGTGGCTTCTTCTGCACTCCCAGGTGATTAATATTCATTGGAAAAGGCACTGTGGATGATCCCTTAGGGGGCAAGGTGATACAGGCTGTGAGGCACGAAATAAATAAAAAATGTGCCCCAAATGGAGCACTGTGTATCCTGTCATTGTTTTTATGGTCTTGGCACTCAGGTGACTGTGTCACAGCCACAGTGTGGCTTGAAAGGTTGAAAATCTGCCTGCACAGGACAGTATTTCTCATTCCACTGATACCAGTTTTCTGGTGTAACTGCAAGATTGGCTTTTTTTTTCAGTTTTATTCAAACCATTTAGAAAGCAAAGCAAAGCAGAACAAGTAATGCTATTCTTAATTAGGATAAGAGTGTCTGAGTGGGAAGGACTGTGAATGAGATTATTCTGCTTACTCCTGACATCAAACGAGTGTAATTGTACAGACATTTTCTTGGATCACTTCAGTCCATCTACCCAACATGCCTAATTTAAGTCAAAATGCAGATCTTTGTTGAATTCTGTCCAGCTCTCAATGCATTCCCATCACTGCCAGCAGTTGGAAGTAGCACTGGGGCTGTCAGAGCATGGATGTGCACTTTGTTCTGCCACCTCTGATGGGACAAGCTCGGGATAGAAAGATCCCAAAGTGAGCAAGACATCTGTGGGTGGCAAGGTTTTAAAGAAACTGAGTGAAACACACCCAAACTCCTCCATCAGAACTTCAGAATGAGATAAAAAGAAATAAACAGTTGCCAATGTGCTCCTTAAAAATACCTATACAGTGACAGTCATGTGAAAGATTTTAGCTTTTTACACATTTTTCAGATGTTTGTAGCTTTGTAGGCTGTTAATGCACGGTTACATAGCTCCAGGTATTTTTCCTACCCTTTCTTTTATATATTAGAATATTAAGCTAATTATTCTAATACACACTTGGAATTCTGTTTAGTCTTATTCTTAAGAAGCCTGACAAGGACATTTTGTTTTCCACTAGAACCTAGAAGATTATTAAAAAGCCCTTGAAAGAACTCCAACAGAGGAGAATGTGGGGGGAAATTACCTAACCAATTGCTCTTCTAATTGGACAATATTTGTTAGATATGCAATTTGTTAAACTTATAAAAATTGTAGAAATCCAGTGCTGGGTCTGCCCATGGCCATGGGGGCACCTGGAACCTTGCATTAAAGTCCTGCTCTTTGTGTTAATATTTGAACACTGTTGCACATTTTGGATTATTGATTTTAGGCAACAAGAGAAGGCACTTTATCACCTGCCGAGGGGTTAATGACTTTGCAACTCACCTCACAAAAGTCAGGTGAAAAATGGGGCACCCTATACTGTAATAGCTCCTGTAGGATTGATTCTTGGAAATTCTGGAAACTTCTGATGGAGGAATGACTTCTAAATTGGAGACTTGGAAGACTCAACTCGGAGACTGGACAGTCAAAATCATAACCCAAGAGGTTTAGCTAAACCACAGTAACTTTGGCCTGAGACACTCCAGGCCTGTGGAATTACTGCTTTTCTATTCCTACAAAGATCCTGGTGTAGCCAGTTGAAATAGCAGAAGTAGTTGATCCAGCATATTTTAAAGAATTTTTTTGGTAAGGATAAATCTGGTCAGAAAATTTTACTTGCTGTGTGTAGGCAGAGCCATGGATGCAAAGTGTCCATGGATCTGGTCTTACTCCTCAGAAGTCAATAGAAGAATTCCTGTGGCAAGAAAGACACAGGACTGAGCATTTCCTTAATACTGAGCTATTTGGAGATTGCCCTATCAACATCAGTTACAGATATGTCTCTATCTGCAGAAAATTTTCTTCTTTCAATGAAGAAACAAATGAAAAAATATTCTTCTCATTAAATAGATATCCTTTTGTAAGGAAGTTCCACATTTACAGCCCCTTACAGATTAAATTATTATCGCTGTGGAGAATTGGAAATTACTATCTAAACTCCAGAAGAAATTATATTTTATTTATCAACCTGTTAAAATATATGCCACCCACAGAACAGGGCAGGATGTTGAGTTTTCAGAAAAGAAAGGGTCATGACCAGATGATTGAGGAAAAATATTTTAATTTACAAGTTCTACCCACTTCTTTTCAGTCCCAGTCCTCGTGTTTTAATTTAATGGGTAACACAGTATTGGCAAAGTCACCCAGAGCAGACACAGCCCAACTGAATCTTGTTATTTGTTGCTAAACAGAAAAAGTTCTTTGCCCACACCTGTTAAAAAATGAGATAAATGTGTGAAGTGTAACAGAACTGATACTCAAGAACAGCTTTGACTACCTACTTTACAACCTAAATAATGGAGAGAAAAGGAATAATAGCAGATGCCCCTTATCCATCCTTTAAATTGATGATGAAGGAAATACAGACTTATTATATTGTTTTAATTGGATTTCCTCAGACTGCGTTCCAGTCAATAATTTTGGTGGGAGGAGAGGAAATCATCTCCTTAATGCTTTCATCAGCATTAATCACAGCTCATTTGTTTCTGCAGAGGCCAAAGACAAAAGAACTGGAAAGAAATTAGGGGCATCAGCAGCTTATGGGTTAGGGGATTAAACACTCTGAGGTTCTCCTTGCTCTGCTGAACCTTTCTCCAAGTATCCCAGGAGCAGCAGAAAATGAGAGAGCAGAAAAAATGACATAACTGCCATAGTGTGGGAAAATTCAAAGGCATCTCACCAGCACCAAGCAACACCATTTCCCAAACTGGAAACATCTGAATCCCTGAAATTCTCAGAGGTCTCTTAGGCTGCAAGCACCTGGCATGTTTTCCCTCTCTAATCCACACTATTCTGATTCATTGCTTCTGGAGAAACCACAAGCTCTGGGCTTTCAGGTTTGACCCAATAATCCCCTTCTGATTCAATAGATATGGACAATTGAGTGCAGGCTGCTGAGGTTCAACAGCTTCTCTCTTTTCCTGTCCCCAGGCTGTCAGTTTTTGAGGTCAGGGTGTGGCATCCCATGCACTGCTGTATTTTCATGCCAAGTGGTTTTGCATAGCCAGAGGAATTGTTTGAATACAGAGCACAGAGCTGGTTGTCAGAAGCTGCATGTTCCCTAAAGAGAGACAAAAAATGAAATGTCACTTAGACACTGAGAGAAAGCTGCAGCAAAATGAGGCAGTTCTGTTGTTTGGTAACATTCATCAAAGGGATCACAGTGCTTAATTGCTGGTTTGAGAACTCTTTTATTGTATCATCTGCTATTCAGTGTTGGAAAGTACATAATAATTTGGAAAGGTCTGTTCACTTTGAAGCAGAAAACATGCACAGACTTGCATTATATTTAATCAGCGTCTTCATTCTGCCATTTATGGCTGGACAGACCTACTCCTTCCAGGACAGAAGGTCTGAGAGAATATCCCTGTCCATCTGAAAGTGCTTGTCTGCACCCAGAATCTCTTATCATGTAAAACAGCTGAACATCTAAATCACCTTGAGCAGAAAACTCCTCTCTTCTGATATTCCAAGGAGCATAGGGCAAACACACATCCCCTGCAGACATCTCAATTAAGTGNCTGCAGAAAACTTCTTCTCTCTTCTGATTTTCCAAGGAGCATAGGGCAAATACACATCCCCTGCAGACATCTCAATCAAGTGATTTCTCCTTCACCACATGTCTAGAAGAAAGTTTCTCCTTGAACATGAAGCTTTGGCTACAAAAACACCTGTAACTTTGTCATATTTACAATAAGAAATGCATCTCCAGGTTCTTCGTACCATTGCCTAATCAATTAATTTCTACCAATGCACTCTAATAAGTAAATACTGTAGAAAGGGAACAGCTTGATAGTAAAATAAGATTCAATATTTGAAAGCACTTGGGAGAAAAAGGATAAAGAAGAAAGGGTTCTCATAGCAGGTAAGCTCTTTCCTGAAGGATGGAAAAAGTCATTTTTAGTTTATCAGGCCATCTCTTCTTTGGGCTTTAGAGTAAAACATTCCTTCTTTTCTACCTTGTTTTATGTGGACTTTCACAAGGTAATTTAGCGCTCAAAAGTCTCTTCTGCTTCGTATAATCCCAGTGTGGTGAAGACATTGTACTATTCTGTTATTTATTCATCACTCCAGGTAGCTCAGCTGGTGGTTTGGTGTTTTCTTTCCTTCTTGCTGTCCTACTTTAAAGATCAATACCCCAATAGTCCTTAGCAAACTGATACATTCACTTTGAAGTTCTCAGTTTCTTAAAACATTTTTTTGCATTTTGTTTCATGTCTGCAATCTGTAGAGTGGAGGCTTTCCCTTTTAACCTGCCTATTTTATGTCCTCATGTCCTCTTTTGTATCTATTTCCCAGAAGCCAGAGGACAGGCCAAGTGGCTTCTTTATTTTTTCCAGTCTTGCCAGTTTCTGCCTGTTAACCTGTGATATTTGGGAGAAGGAGGGAATGGGGGAGGGTTCACTTGCTAAAACAGCTCACATAGAAGTGGCTTTTATTTTAAAACAAATAGTGCTTGCCCCTCCAAATGTCACACTCAATTACATAAGTCAGAAGGTAGGTTTAGAGTACAATACATCTGCTTTTCTAACTTTGTGGGAAAACAAATGGTGGGGCAAACCTCACTGTCCTTGTGAGCTATGGAGGTGTTCCTGGGATTTATGAGTCTTTGTCCATCATTAAAAGCACTTTACCTGGTCTTAAATGCATATATCTGCCTATCCAGAGCCAAAAGAGGGAGCACAAATGAATAGCACCACATGAATCTTTAATGTGTATTGGCTTTGTCTCCCTGATGTATTTATGGCTGCTTCACTGGCAGCATTTTTCATAGAGTTTTGTAGGTAATTATGTTTAGGGGGCCTTCGATCATTCAGCCTGTGCTGTCCTCCTCCCTCGTTTTGCCCCATCAGTCCTGCAGAAGCAAAGCCTGAGGCAGCTTAAGCCACATTTGACAGAGATGTAAATGTTTTACAGTTAACAATTCTGTTAATTCTGTGGAATTTTACAGCTGGCCAAGAGGATTTGGTAATTAGTAGCACACTCGCTTTTGGGACCTGAATCATCTGGTCTATTCAGATATTTAAAATCCATCAGATATGTCTGGCCCTAAAGCACTTATTTCTTGCCAGCTGGTATAAAATGGGTCTGGTCAATTAGATCACACCTAAAAATCTTCACAGAAGATAAGTTAAGGAGAAAATCCCACCCTTTGAGCTTTTTCCAGGATAAAATCCAAAAAGAAAAGGTAGCATAGGAAACCTCTGTTTCATCAGGCTTATACCTGGTTTCTTCTCTACTCAACTGGCCTGTTGGGCTTTGATGTTTCCTGTTCCAGAAGCCACAGGTGCTTCATGGTGAGACAAATAATCCCAAAAAATTCCCTGTCTGAACTGACTGCATCTTCATCAGCTGTGGTGGGAGCTGATAGCCACATTTATTAGACTGAATCATGGCCCTGGGACACCAGCCTGTTGCCTAAAGAGAGGCTTTTTTTTTTTGTGATAGTTCAGACATCCTAATGCATCTGAGATACCTCCAGTTGTTGTGCCAGTCTGATGGGATAAAGCGCAACCAACTGAGTCTTGCTCAAACAGCAGTGGGAGGGAATCCTAGGAAATATTAGAAGGTATCAAAGTCTCATGTTTAGACAAATAACTCTGTGAAGAGCAGAAGGAAATCACTCATGACCTTCTGCCTTCACATGTTTCCGTCTGCCATTAAATTTTCTTTCTTCCCTAATGTTTGTCAGCTCACCCCAAAATCTGGTGGTGAGGCCCTGGCACAGGTTGTGGATCCCCCCTCCCTGGACTTGTTCAAGGATAAGGTTTGGAACAACCTGGCCTAGTGAAAGATGTCCCTGCCCGTGGCAGGGGTTTGGAATTAGATGATCTTTAAGGTCCCTCTCAGCCTGAGCCAGTCTATAATTTTGTAAATCTGTGTTCTCTCTTCCTGTTGCTTCATTCTTCTGCTCAGCCTCAGGAATAGATCTCCTGAGGAGAATTAAGAGTGTTCTTGGTCTTCCTTCACTTTGTGCAAAATCTATCCATGTTTTTATGAAGAAGACTCAAAAAAGCATTTTTTCCTCATATTATCAGCCTAATTCAAATTAAGTATTCAAATTATTCATATCAACCTCCAAAACCCTTTAGTCCAGTTTTATATGTCCAGTCAGAAAATTTACAAACTCCATGCAGAGGTGGTGAATGTCCAGGAGCAGATGCATATGAAATCTGTTGGCATGAAATATCCACAGAATTCTTCTGGATACAGATTTTAAAAAAATTTAAAAAAAAAAAAATCAAAGTGCCTTTTTGAGCAGAAATAAAAGGTTAGATTAATCAAATACATGGAACAAAACAAACAGTTTGTTCTGTGTCAGATGACAGAAACAAGGAACAGCTTTTGAAGTTGGCAGAACCCCCTTTCTGCATGGCAGAGTAGAACAGCCAGCCCACTGCAATCTTGTGGAAAGGACATTTCCCCTGGGAGCAAGAGCTGCACGTGTCAAATCTCATTTCTCCTGCAGAACAAAGCTTTTCACAGCACCAGCTTGGCAGCATAACCACCACATTTAACAGGGTTGGTGTCAGGAAGTTTCCACTGAGGCCAGCTGGGAAAAATCTGGGAAGTGGGAGCAAGGGACTGGGGTTGGTTTATCACATTATCACCAGGGAGCTCAGCTGTCTGAGATATCAGCTGATGCAGTTCACTGATGCCCACTGCAGGGAGGTTCTCAGCAGCTGGACTTCAGTGGTGCTCACAGGTCCCTTCCAGCTCAGGGAGTTGTGATGTGAAGGTCAGTGAGGAAATTGTGCTCATGGGCTGGGTCCTCTGAATTGTGTTCTCAGGCAGAATGAAGGTGACATTTGACAGAAAGAACAAAAGCTTTTAAGAATTGACAAAATGACATCTTTGCTGCCTTCTGAGGAATTCAGCCCTCCCTCATCAGGCCACAGGGAAGCTGAAAGGTCTTGTTCAACCAGTAAAGGCTAGAACAATTCATCAGTACCAGCTTTCCAAATCTCTTTTGTTTTTAGCTTTCAGATGTATTGCTTCCCATCCAACCACAGTGGCCAGAGTGGACCATGTGTTTGTGAGCCTCAGGCTGGAACACCCACGTTTGGATTACCTGAATCTGAATGTGAACCTGATGCCAAGGCTCCATCTGGTACCTGCTGAACAGTTCAGTGTTCCATGGCTCAGCCTGTGCCTGCATCTTGCAGTTGGCTTTTCCCTGGCTCCTGGTGCCAGTGCAAAGTCTGCATTCTGATTTTCAGATGATTTGATGGTGCATACCCTGGAGATGTATCAGAAATTGGATTGTGTGCAGAATTCACAGCAGCTGTGACCCTCTGGGGCAAAATGAATCACTGAGCACAGGGCTGAGCATAAACTATCCTTGGTTAACAGAATCAGCTTTGGGGCAATCTTTTAGAGGAGATTAAGTCAGTTGGCACTCCCTGAGAGTGCATTTGGCACTCTAAAACACCCCTAAAATTTTGTCTTCAAAAATTACTTCCCTTCAAAAACACTGTGCAGGCTTTGAGAGTTTTATTCCTTTCCTGATATTTCCTGACCAAGTGGGAACGTGAGCTTTGCCAAACAGAGTCGTGAGCCCAGAAGTTATGGAGACCCCCAGGGAGTTTGGTACCTCAGATTTCTTAATCAAAAGGAAAATCAGCATCTCAGCCTGTTCTGCTTCCTGCTCAGCAGCACTGTTCAAGTCTCAGAGTTATCCTCTCTTTCCTGTTCTTCCTCACATGGAAGAAGGTTCCTCACTTTCTGTTTAAAGAAGGTTGCAGTGGGTGTCTTGAGAGAGGAGCCAATTTTACTCATGAAGAAGAAGTTACTCTCAAAAAAAATCTGAGCCTACAGCCAGCATGGTACCTGCTGGTTGTGCCAACAAAGTCTTGAGAAAACGCTTATCACAAATGGTGTTTGAGCATCTCCTGTGGTAACACCCAACTGGGACACCTGCAGAAGCACTTTCTGGAATCACAGAATCATTAAGGTTGCAAAGGAACTCCAAGATTGTTGAATCCAACCTTTACCATGTCTCTTGCCAAGTGCCTCCTCATGATAAGGCCAAGTATTTTTTGTGGCAAAACACAAAAGCTCCATCTGCTCCCTGCATGGAGCCTGAGGACAAAACAACCTAATTTACTTAAGCATGAGACAAACTGATCCTACAGGAAAACAACTGCAGAGTTTCAAGGGAATATGTACTAGAACAGACTTGGAGGTTTTGCCAGTTACACTTAGAAGTCATCAAATTTGACTGTGAAATCAAAAAATAAGTTGTCCTCCCCATCCAATGCCCAGCTTCCAGGACACAAGTGCCAATAATTATCCATCTGAGTTTCTATGATCTCATTAGGACTTGCCTTCCAATTTATGTTCACCATCTTCACCTAGGTGGTTGAAAATACTAATTGGTCAAAACATTTTGGGGAGGAAACACAGAGCTATTCTCCCCCAGTTTTCCAATGTCCAGGCAGAGGCTCCATCCATCAATGAACTGTTCTGTATTTGATTCTGGCTTAAGTTGACCACTGAAGCTGGCTGGTGACCTCCTCCTTGCTGCTCTTCCCACTCCAAATCTGTGCCTCCTTTCCACAAAGTCTTCTGGACTTGGAGGGCTCTTCGTGTGCATCCTGCTTAATACAGTAGCATACAATAAACACAACTACTTTTCACAATTATCCCTGTCCATTCATTTGGCCTCACCAGATGTAATTCACTTTTTTAATTCTAGATGTATTAAGGTATAAATTCCACCAAAAAATCCCCCAGAGTGAGCTAAATGTCATCTCTAGCTGGACAACTCAGGCATCCCTCTGATCCAAATTAAAATAAGGAATAGCAATTGCTAAAAACAGACCCTGGTCTATCAGTGTTAGGAAGAGGATTTCCAAGCCCCAGAGATTTAGGTGGTTAAAACCTCTTTAAGTNTGAAAGTGATTTGTTTTGGTAGAGTAAAAAATTTTAAACCTCTCCACAGATAAACCAAACAGGGTAAGAAAGAACTGTCCTCTTCTGTAGCATAAGGATTTTTATTTGAAGCACAGCTCACACAGCTGATTATTTCCTGGCTTACAGTATCTATTCAGGCAGAAGCAAAATGCCATCATTTTTCTGCCCTGAAAGGCCTTGAGTGTCATCATGGAAGGAGATGGGGAATGAAAACAACACTCATGTTCTGGCACACAAGTCACCAAGATGGTTGTGAGAGAGGGTGGAAGAAATCCATGGAAGACTTCAGCTTTCAGACACACACATGGATCCCTCCAAGCCAGCTGTGGTAGAGTGAAGGGCTCAAGCCTGAGGAACATCTCATCTGGCTTTGGACAGTGGGTTTGTTCTCACATGGCAGACAGGGAGGTCACAGGGGACTGCCAAAGACTTTTTCTATCTATTGATCACATAATCATGGAATAACAGGATGATTTGGGTTGGGAGAAATGGTAAAGACCATCCAGTTCCACCTTCCCACCTATCCCAGGTTGCTCCAAGCCCCATCCAACCTGGTCTTAAATGCTTCCAGGGATGGCACATCCACAGCTTCTCTGGGCAACCTGCCCCAGGGCCTCACCTGCCCATGGAAGATGAATAGGAAAAGATGATCTTTGGGGTCCCTTCCAACCCAAACCATTCCATGGTTCTGTGACCCTGCACATAAAAGTATTACTTTTGTTGCATATCTAAGAATGGGCCAGAATGTGCTGTCCCTTTGGAGAAAGAGCTTAAAAAACATCTCTTGACTTTAATTTTTCAGAACAGCTTTGACATTTGTAGCAGGGCATCTCACCCCCCACAGGAGCTTATCTATTGATGGTTATCCAGTCAGATAACTCAAGCAGGACAAGCTGTCTTGGAGGGAGTTATTTTGGTGCCATGGGGTTCACACTGGTCTGGCTGAAAATAAACATCTTAATGTTGAAGTGAGATTTGACAAGATAAATTGGATTTCTGACCAACAGGCACTTGATTTACAACTGTAAAAGCCACACCAAACTTTCATAAATTGGAAATCTTCGGCAAATTTCCCTGGAAAAGTTTGGAATTTCTCCCATGAGTGAGGATGCTGTTCCATGGTTCCTCTCAGGGGTTAATCTGTAGATTATCATAATTTTGTTATAAGTTACAGTCAACTCCAAATCAATACCATTTCTTTTGCTAGATTTACTATAGATACCTTGACACAGAGCACTGTTTTAGGTTATGCTGTAATCTGTTAGTAATTCTTTTGGTTTTAGACTGTGCACTAAGTAACTCTGATTAAGGTCTTTCATCTGTTACCTCTTATCTGTTCAATAAATAATTCATTTTTATAAATAGGTCTGATTTGCTGTCCTTAGCACTTGTGAGCCAAAATGATTTCTTAAATTCAAGCTGTTCCCAAAAATCTGAGGCAAGAAAGCATTTACCTTTATTTAAATCTCTTCCAGTGAAAGAGTTTCAATATAAAAACAAATTATTCCTGACCCTCAGAGTCAGAAACAGGGCTTCTTTGGTGAACTTTGTTCTGAAGCTTCTACTCTCCCTGACAACATTTACTCATAATTGCTCACCCCATGCTGGGCTGATGTAAATGCAAATAAAGCCACTCACAGAGCATTTCTTGGTGCTTATCTGCAGCTGGAAAAGTCTCCATCTTGTTTGTTTCCTAGTTCACAAAACACCAAAAGGACAACTTTCAGTGTCTGATTCCTCAGGGAATTTGTCCAGGAGCAGACAGACAGGAGAAAACAAGGGGGATTTTCAGCCTCACCCTCATGTTCTTTCAATGTTCCTCAGGGTTTATGAGCACTCCAGCTTTTACAATAACCAAGGGAAATGCAGAGGTTGTAGTTGAAGGGACACAGAATTCTGGGATGTAGAGATTTACAGCAACAACACAACATTCGTATGGTGAATATTAGTTAGCATATTAGTGTCATGCTAAGCAGGCTGCACACCTGCCCAGTTAGGCTGGGTCATAGTTATAACCCACCATGAAACACTAAGAGCCCAAGAGTTCAACTTTCTCTCCTCCATTTGTTCCCAAGATCAGGTCTGGAACATGAGGAGAACACCTCCAGAATCTCTATCAGAAACTAAATATACAAGCTGACATTCTGCTGGCTTTATTCACTCTGGACAGCAAAGTTCTGTGTGGGACTTCATTCTTGATGGCAGATAGAAGGGAAAGGAATTAAAACTTATGTGTAGACAACTGACAAACAGGGCAGTTTTCAGTGCAAAATGTGTTGATAAAAGAACTTCAGAATGCAGCAGAGTTCATGTGGTTCCTGGTAAACCAAATTAGCACGGCATCATAATTCTGGATAAAGGATTCTCCAGCTCCACATTTCACTCCACATGTATTTTGCCAATTTTTCTCTGTGCAAGTGGAAAAAAAAACCCTCTCCAAGAACAAAGCAAAAAGAATCTCTTGGCATTCAAAAAACCTTTAGAAACAGTTAATACGTGCTGCAAATTGCATTTTGCACACTCCGCCCCTCCCACGCAGACAGCAGTGAACACTTAATGCCCCAGGAGTGCAAGGAGGCAATTCCTGGTAAATGTTAAGTGCTGCCTGTTGCTGCCTTGGAAATGTCAGTTCCAACAGTTGTGATTGAACGAGCAAGCTCTGCTGCATCCCTCCCCCAGCAGCTCTCCCAACCCCCTGACACATCTTCCTGAATCCATCTCCCTGTGGAAACGTGCTGCATTTCTGGCAGGTGTGTGAGATGGCTGGGTGGGCTCCCACCCATGCAGCAAAGGAGAGGAGAGAGTTCAGATGCCTGGAGAAATGCAGGGCAATTTCACCTGATGTTGCTCTGTAGCAGTCAGAGTCCCTAAGGTTGTTTACTAAAACACAGTTGATGAACTAGAAGCCCATTTCCCACCACTGCATGTACAGAGTAAGCAAGTAGCTCGAGGTTAGACATGTGCACAGTAAAATATAAAACCTGCCTTTAAAAAGTAAAGCTGTATTTAAAATTTTAATATTTTTATCACTCTTTATCATTAATAACATATTGGCAATACTTTTAATAAAAGAAAATTAGACTAAAAAATATTTCTGCTACAGGCAGACATTTTGCAGAATGCCACGTAAAGGCTTTGAGGAGGTTGATCCTCCTAACAAAGTATGGGACAGCTCAGGATCATCAAATCATCAAACAACAGCCCTGCTTGGGCTCCAGCAGGAACCCTTTGCCTGTCTGCACTCACAGCCCAGTGCTCTGAGCACTGTTACACTCAGAAATTTTAGATTTTATGTAAAGGTAACATCGTTTCTTCAGCAACTTCCAAGCAATGAAAGTCCATCCTTAACAAATGTGGCAGAATTTTTGTGTATTTTGAGAAGCCCAGATGAAAGACTCTACATAAGCAGTACAGCTATTGTAGAATATTGTACTAGAAAATGTCTTTGTGGCTTTTTAAAAAACAAAAGGCAAGATTCTGATCAAGTATGGATAAGTTCTGGATAACTTGAGACTTAAGAAATTTGTAGGGAATTATGTTAAGGTTTTTTTACTGTTGTATATTGTCTCTGAGTAGTTTCAAACAGCTGCTTCCTTCAACTCAGGAGATTTCTGAACATTAGTAAAGGATTAGATTTACAAATTTACAAATTGTTAGGGGACCTTCCCTGTGTAAGCAAAGCCATAGGATCATGGAATGGTTTGGATTGGAAAAGGACCTCAAAGATCCTCTAACTCCAGCCACTGCCACAGGCAGGGACACCTCCCACAAGGCCAGGTTGTCCAAGCCCTGTCCAACCTGGCCTTGGACACTTGGGACATCCAGATCTTCTCTGGGCAGCCTGTTCCAATGTCTCAACAATCCCACAGCAAACATTTTTGTTCCAATATCAAACCTAAACCTGCCATTCTGGGCAGATCAACAGCCCATGAGGTCTGGCATTTGTCTCACAAATCACATACAGCAGAGAAAGGAATTGCTTGTCATTAATTAGGGTTTAATAAACATCAAAACATAATAAACACCAAACAGTGCCTACCAGCATTTTTGATTGTATTTAAAAATCCACAGATCTGTATTCACTCCTTGTCTAAAAGATTATTGGTCTTTTTTTTATGAGAAAGTAATCATAAAGTTAAAATTTAAAATGGATTTAAAGGAATTCAATTTGCCAGTTCTTCAAACATTTTTAATTGGCATGGTTCCACTACAGTCCACTGAAGGATGGTGATTTTTAGCAGCTGAGTGTGTAAGAAACATCAGAAAGAGGAAAGGGAGGCCATGGGGAGGCTACCTGAGTGCAAATCCTACAGAAACAGTGGAACCAGAGGGACTATTTAGGATGGGTGAGGAGGGCTACAGCGAGATGTGATCCCTAGAACAGGAAAGGTTGGAATTGGATCAGCTGCCACTGTACAATTCAGTCTGACTCTCAGAGCAATCTGATTTCCAGCCAATGTGCTTGGGATTCCAGAGCATGGTGCCTGACAGGAAAGTTAACTGGAAGCACTGTGATAAATTTCCAGTGGTTTGTGACCCCTCCAAGCAGTGTGAATGGTGCACCAAGGCTGGAGGAAAATACAATGAGTTTGCTCTTTGGGCAGTATTGCTTCTTACAATCTGACCCAAAACTCTTCCCCAAGAACTCTTCTAGGAGCACCCTCCCTGTGCCAAATATTGGTTTAAATAAAAGAGAAAACTTCAAAATAACAGCAGCTCTCAAATGAAGCTCAGGCACAGTGAAGGCAATAAACAATCTTAAACACCAAACCAAACTGTATCAAGAAACCCTGAACTCCCGTTGTGAAATGAACTCTTCTTTTTTTGCTTTAATTGTAGATCTCAGCAGGCACTGTGATATAAAACCCTGTGAGATACTTGATAATAAACTCAAACAGTCCCATTTTCATTTCTTTACCCATTAAATAGATGATCACAACTGGAAAGAAGGAGAAGAATTCTCAGCATAGAATAGTTCATCATGGATCTGTCCCATCCTGGGCAGGTTCCCTCTGGGGTGGGGGTTAAGTTGCTACCAGATTGAGTGATTGCCATTTTGACCAGTGGTTCTGGCTCTCAGAAAGATAATTCCAGTCAGGAGTGGTGTGAATTTTCATTTTAATGCCTCCTGGGTTCCTGCAAGTTTCTGGTCAGGGAGCATGCAGTTGTGTTTAGTGAAAAACCTCATTAAAGATTAATCCAGCAAAGACTGGCCATAAACATTTACCACTGTAATTCCATAAAAGTTAATGGTGTCACTAAACAGGAGGCTGGGACAAGCCAGAATCCACAAGTCGTGGTGGGGAGGGGACAAATCCCAGGCTGCAGCAGCAGCTTGCAAAAACTCCTGGCAGGACTCACTTCACATGTGGCATTTGGAAAGTGGGAATTGCTCCCGGTGGGAAAGGCTGGAGTGGATTCTGTCTCTCGGTTTGCTCAGGAAAATGACTGTTTATCCCATCTGTTGTTAGGGAATGGTTCCCCACAGAGAGAGGATCCAGTGCAGGCTTGGAGCTGGCCCTGGGGAGGAATAGGAGACACAGGCAAGAAAGCAGAATGGCTTTGCTATGAATTTGTGGTGGCTGATGCCTTTCTCCAGGCAGCCCTACCTGAGGAGGGAAAATTAATTCATCAGCTGCATTCAAAGGGCAGTTTGGGAAAGGCGCTTAACAAGCATAAACTGGGAAACTGCCCAAATAATGATGTTTGATGGCAGGGAATTTCTTACTGAACAGAATCCCTTGTTGAATTTCAATCGAAACTGTTGCAAGCCCCACTCATAAATAACGTTTTTCTTTCCTTTCTGTTGCCATTGCTGATGATAATTCATTGCATGCTATTTGTTATATGATAACATTACACACACAATGGGACAAAAAGTCATATTTTCCCTGAGAAAAGCAGCCTGACGTACAGACAGTGTATTTATACATATTTATACCTACAAGCTGAATGCCAGTGCTTTTATTATGCTTTATTAATCCAGAAAGAACTTTATAATGCCTTAATGCAACAGTTACATTCTATTCAACTGTCCTATAAAAATATATCAAAGCTGGGAATGGTAAATAATTATCTAATCCATTAAGACTCAGAATATAATGAGCAATGGCTGTTGTTTTATTTGGGGCTGCATGAAAGCAGTTCCCAACTCTTCCTCCTCCTACCCCATGACATCAAATACAGAGGTAGTAAAGGAAAAATACCTCCAATTAAGTTACATGTTAAAAGGTAACACAGAAAGCCTAAAATACACAGTGAAAGTTCAAAAGAACAGTAATTATTTTAGAGTGATGCAAAAAAAAAAAAATCTACTGCTGCATATCAGAAAAAGCAAAGCAGCATGAATTATGTACTTATGTAAATAAAGCTAATAGGTGATAACATTAATTAATGGCATAAAACTTCTGCTCATCATTCTGCTGATAGCAGGTATTCATTTGTGAGGATTAATTTATATTTTAATTAGAAATTTACATATTTAGCAGCCTTGCCATCAACAATTAGCAACTGCAGTGCATTTAAGGATTTTTAATTTAGACTAAACATAGTGAATTTCAAAGGGTCATTTTGGAGCAATTTGTCTCATTTCACAGCAATGGGGAGCTACACATTCCCTTCATATCCACCCATTACCTTCAGATAAAAACTCCTAAGAAGCAGTTTGTAATACCTGAAACATGATTTGGTCTCTTCTAATTTACTTCTCATGAAACATTTATGGTAAATATTAATTTCTAGGGAAGGTCTCTGTGGAGGCAGAGGAAGATAAAATTGTTCGTGATTAACAAGTTTGGAGCGACACTAAATCAGCTTTATGGGTGCTGGGTGAGTGGGGAAGGGACAGGAGTGGTTGGCTCCATGTATAATTAAGTTTTAGGTAAGATTAGTGAGTTGGAGGTGAAATAAATTTGAAATAATTCCATAATGTGCTGGCAGTAAATACATTGATCTGTATACAAAGAGTGAGAAGAAAGGTCTGGGTTGGGTGCCTTGCATGAGTCATCCCAGAAAAACAGATGGAAATATCTGGGCTCTGCTCTCCCTCCCATCAAAGGGAAGGCAGGGGAACTCCACCACACACACAGTGTGAGATGTCTCTCAACCCACCACAACTTTTCACACGTTCACATCCACCAGAACATGGCCCCAAAATCTCACTCCAGACTTGTTTTGCAGCAAAAGGTGGAATGATTTTTTCATTGCTGAGGAACCAGGTAAAATTCAGCTCAGCACAGGTATATTCCCAACTCACCTGTGCTCATTCCTCACCCTGCAGCAGAAGTTTGGGATGGAGGATAATCCCTGGGAAGCCCAGAGCAGAACAGCAGCACCTGGAATCTCACCCAGAGCTCGTGGGGTGGGGAAATGCAGCCCTTGTCTGCAGCCTTCAGTTGCCATCATGCAAATAACATTGCAGGC
>VWYE01006043.1:20241-73949 GCA_013398995.1 Alaudala cheleensis
GCTGGCAGTAAATACATTGATCTGTATACAAAGAGTGAGAAGAAAGGTCTGGGTTGGGTGCCTTGCATGAGTCATCCCAGAAAAATAGGTGGAAATATCTGGGCTCTGCTCTCCCTCCCATCAAAGGGAAGGCAGGGGAACTCCACCACACACACAGTGTGAGATGTCTCTTAACCCACCACAACTTTTCACACGTTCACATGCACCAGAACATGGCCCAAAAATCTCACTCCAGACTTGTTTCGCAGCAAGAGGTGGAATATTTTCTCATTTCTGAGGAACCAGGTAAATTCAGTTCAGAACAGGCATATTTCCAACTCACCTGTGCTCATTCCTCACCCTGCAGCAGAAGTTTGGGATGGAGAATAATCCCTGGGAAGCCCAGAGCAGAACAGCAGCACCTGGAATCTCACCCAGAGCTCGTGGGGTGGGGAAATGCAGCCCTTGTCTGCAGCCTTCAGTTGCCATCATGCAAATAACATTGCAGGCCAGATGAAGGAGGAGGAGGCTGACTGATGGAGCTGCTCACACAATATTTAATGGCAGGGAATTTCTTCTCTTTTTGAATTTCAATTGAAATTGTTGCATCCCATCCATAAATAACATTTGTCTTTCCTCTCTTTTGCCACTGCTGTTGGCAATTCATTGCATACTGTATGTTATATGATAACATTAGATACACAAAGGGCAAAAAATTCTTATTTTCCCTTAGAAAACCAGCTTGAAGTGCAGATTCAGAAGTAGCAGGATGCTGTATGATATCCTGTGATGACTGGACAATAATTTTGGCTAGGGCTAATGTTTCTGATTAAGTCATTTTGTAATCAAGGCAAAATTTCCATCAGGACATGGTCATTTCTTTGTGTTCCTCTCTCAGACTGCTGCCATGGGAACACGCATGTGCCAGGATCAGGGGACAGTGGTTCAGTCCCACCAGTTCCTGCATGGAGCACAGTCTTCATCCCAATCCATTCCCTGCCTTCTATGATCCATGGCAAGATGGGCTTGAGGCTCTCTTTGATTCTCATTAAGGTTACTGAAGTATATTTACTTCAAAAATAGCATTTTGAATTCCATACAGGACTTCCCTGAGGCATGACAAACATGACCCTGCCATCAGTTATAATGCTGGGTGTAATTGTTTTGTGCTCATTTGCTCAGCCCAGCTGTGGCCACACAAAGCAGGGCCTCACTAATTAGGGTGTGCAAAGCTCACTGAGAAATCGAGTATAGGGGACACCTCCAGAGATCTTCTACTCCACAGCTGCTGACACCTTCCCCTCTGACAATTTTTCTTTCCCTACATAAACAGCATCTTTACTCCTTAGAGTGGGCTCTGAGAAGTGCCTGTAAGAGCTGCAGCTGGAAACATCCCTCCTTTGCTGGCTCACTGCCTTGCCATGAAGGATGGAACAGTTCTCACCCAATATTACCATTCTCAATATTTCACAAGCTCCTCTGAATCCTTGTGATCCCTCCTGGGCTCTTCTCTGCTAATTTATGGAACACTGGCCATCCTCCTGCTCTTCAGTTCACCTGAGAAACCAATATTTCACTGACCAGCCAGAAGGAATTAAAATATAAGCAGTTAACTCCTGGCAGCTGGTGCACAGCCCTAATCCTCTCTCAAGGCACTACTGACACCTGAACCATTTCTCCAGTTATTTGATAACCTGTGGCTAAAAATGGGCAGTGATGGATAGAGCAAGCATTGCTTCCACAGGTACTCATTTTCTTTGCTATTCTCCTGTACTGATTTTTTTTTTCCTGAAGGCTAAATGAAATCTTTTTGTCCTGGCCAGACTGTACAGTTGTATTCTCTTTTATAATTGAACCAATCCCTTTATTCCAATCCATCCTCCTCAGTCATGGATTTGTTTACCAATGTTCATTTGGCTGTTTGGGCAAACATTTGTGGTTTTCCCTTTTTTTTCTGTGCTATATCAAGAGCTTGAAGACCCAGCCCAGGTGAGTGATGGATTATGCTGGATGCCCTGTGTTTGCAATTTCATATGTACAAGCACAGGAGTTGTGGGAAAGGTCCCTGTGCCCAAGACCTGGATTTATTCAGGAGGGATAAAAGGCCAGAGGATGCTCAGGAGGAGATGAACATCAAACTCTGTGTCAAAGCTGGACAATGAGCTCAGGTTTTGGGTAGCATCAAAGTCACACACTTCGTGTCCATTCAAGGTCATTAACGGATTTAAGTGTCTGGCAGACAGTGGCAAAGAACCAAAGCAGAAAAGGGGGAGAAGGGAGAGCCCTGAAATTCAGATGAGTTTCTCTTTTATCAAATGGTTTATTTTCGAAAGAGTCACAGAACAAAAAATGCCATTAGTATCCCGTGACTCCCTACATGTGCCTCACAAAAGCACTTCCAGCCAGGACTCACCTGAAATTGGTAATTATTGGTTATGATTCTGTCGTATTTTTGCTTTGGAAGGTGCCAGATATAGGTTCATACAAATTATGCCTTGGTTTTTTTCCTTACAGTTGTGATACAATCACATTCCTGCCCTGAAAGCTACCACTGCCAGCCAAAATGCATTTTTCATTCAAGCAAAATTAAAATCTCCCAGAATCTGCCCCTGTGTCAGTAGCTGCTTGCTGAATATGGCAACTTCCAGAAGAAAATAAAGATAAAAATTCTTAGATAGAAAACAGTGCTGTTAAAAAAAAAAAAAAAAAAAACCACACAAAGAGAGAGAGAGAAGCACCTGCAAGGGTTTGGGTTTCAACATCTGCCTCTTGCTGGGTGAAATTCTGCCATTCCAAGCATAGGATTGCAAGGAAGGTAAGAAGGAGGACCTGCTGTCAGCCCTGGGAAGCATCTGCAGGAAAATTGTGTGTTCTGGGCTGGGTCTGATTTTTAGGGGCTTTTTATGGGGCCATGTAGTGAGAGGACAAGAAGGAATGGCCTTGAGCTGAAGTAGGACAGATTTAGATCACATTAGGAAGAAATTCTTCTCTGTGGTGGTGCTGAGGCCCTGGCACAGGTTGCCCAGAGAAGCTGTGGCTGCCCCATCCCTGGAGGTGTTCAGGGCCAGGTTGGATGGGACTTGCAGCAATCTGGGATAGTGGAAGGTGTCCCTGCCCATGGCAGGGGATTGGAACAGGATGAGCTTTAAGGTCCCTTCAAGTCAAACCATTCTATAATTCTGTTATAGGAGACACTTCCTGATGGTGCTTGCTCCCTTAGATTCACTGAGAATCAGCCTGGGAAAAGTTATTTTTTAGTCACCAAATCATTCAGGATGACAATTACCCTATAAGCTCAGAAAGACCTGGGTCACTGCTATCCAAGGGCAGAAGATCATGTCTGGAGTGGCTCCTGCCTCCCCTAAGGTATTGGAAGAATTCTGATTATTCTGATGATTATTCTGATGGCAGAGCCATCTGCATAAATACGGTGTCCAAAAAACAGTCATATAATCATAGAATTATCATTGTATGTTTTGGGTTGGAAGGGAGATGGAAGGTCACCCAATTCCAATCTCCTGCTATGGCACAAACCCCTTCAAGAAAGGTTTGCACTGAGTCCCAACAGCAAAGTCAACCCTGAATTCTCCCTCCTTGAAGGAGATGTCTAAGAAACCCAGCACAAGGAAGAGTAAGAAATCTGGGATCTGTGCTCAGAATTACATTGTGGACATAACCTAAACTAAACTTAACCTAAACTAGAGTAGATACAATTTCTCTGGGCATGGCAGACAAACATAAAATAAATGTCCTTGTTCTGTATGACTAGAAAGGACAAAATACTAAAAACATGGGTGTGAAAGTCACAGTTGTACCTGACAATCCTCGTGAGTCCCTTCTAATTCAGGATATTGTTTCTGTGAAAGGCTGCTGTTTATTGACAGGGAAATGTGTGTTTGCTGAAGGAAGGAACCTTCAAAGAATTAACCGTAATTCAGAAATTCACAAAACAAACAATAGAGACAGAAAGTAGACTTTGAAGTTCTGTTCTAACATTTTACAAAATTAAAATACAAAATGCCAGTTCTTCATTCTTTCCTTCTAATCTCTTTTCTGTAATAAAAGAACAAACTAATTTCTTTATAAAATGTTCTTTTCTTCTTTTCAGCTGTTCTACAAAATCAGGTTCTTTATCAGAAATGCTGTGTCTGCTTTTCTCTTCTTAATTCAACCAGAACACATTGGGTACCATTTTCTTTTACTAATTTCTCTTTGTATGTGTTTGTGTGTATTATGTGATAGCAAATATTTTGGTTTTCAGTTTAGGAAAAACACTTTTTGTAGTTTTGTAGGATCTTGAACAGAAAATAAATTAAACCATCCTACATATTAGCTGTTCTTGTCAGTATTCCATTCAGAACTATCATCATCTGTGAAGCATCCCTGGTTGTAAATACACATAAATGACCAATCAAACAAAACAATGACAGTGGAGGTTTTTCAATGGCCTGAATTGCAGCCTGTTTGCTTCCAAAATGCTTGAGCAATCTTCCACTGCTGGGAGAAATTAACAGAGCAAATTACTCAGATGCAGAGCATAATCCTCTCTGAGTTGGGTCTCATTCAAAGTGATTTGAATGGTCCTGATTTGAAGCTGCTGTGAAATCAGCCACCGAGGCAAAGCAGGTTGTAGGTGTTGATGTACAGGAGGTATTTTCCAGGACATCAGTGGCCACTGGGACCATCTCACCCTGGCAGAATCATTAAGGTTGGTAAAAACACCAAGATTATCAAGTCCAACCTTTGACTGAGCACCCCTTTGTCACCTTGATCAGAGCATTGAGGGTCACATCCAGTTTCCTGAACACCTACAGGGATGGTGACTCCAGCACCTTCCTGAGAAGTCCTTTCCAATGCCTGACCACCCTTTCAGTGAAAAAATTCTTCCTGATGTCCAACCTGAACTTCCCCTGGTGCAATTTGAGACCATTTCCTCTTGTTGCCTGGGAGAAGAGAAACAGCTCCTTCCTGTCTTCAACCTCCTGTCAGGGAGTTGTAGAGAACACAAAAGCTTCCCCTGAGCTCCTTTTCTCCAGGCTGAGCCACTCCAGCTCCCTCCACCACCTAAACTGCAGCTTTCAGAAAGGTCTCTGCTCTGGGTTTCATCTCAGATCAATGAAAGTGTCTGCCAAATGTCAGTCACAAGTGCACCAACAGGCTCTGCAACCCATGCTCCTCTACCTTTTTGTCAATTATTTGAATTTCCTTTGGAAAACTTCTTATTTACCCCACAAAACACGACATAAAATCAAATTAAAGGAATTGCATAAGTTATATATCTGTATCAGATGACCAGTGTGGGTTGAGTTTACAACTTAAAACCAGGCTTAGCTTTGAATGTGGTGTTGCAGACACTCCAGAATTTATTACTGAGGGATTTTAGATTCAGGGGGAGAGATGAGTCTTTACATGAAGCTTCTGTTGGCACTTCTTACTTCAAATATTATACATCTATCTCCTCTATTTAACCAACCTTTGTCATCTGAATGATGAATTGTGTCAATGCTCCCTGTAGGATTTTTCCAGATGGAGCTATTTAGGAAATGTCTGACTAGCAGTATATAGGAAGAGAAGCTAGGAGAAATATCAAGAAAAAAGTCTTGGTTACACTGAAGTCTGAATTTTTTTCTTTTACTGGGACTATAGCTTCACTTCTAGACACTCTCAGTTCATCTATTTACTCATCAGGTGACTTTGGACTAATGCCTGACCCCTCAGAGTCTCACATCACATATCTGTAAATAACCTTTTCAATTAAGTATTTATACTGAATTTATGTAGGATTTACATTAACCTCACAAACCACCATTCTCCACTTCCTCTCCTGCTTTCCTGGCATATATTTGCATCCAGCTTGCCCCAAAGCTGTCGCCTCTTCCCTGCATTTGGCATGCAGCTGTGTGGTGACTCACAGCCATCACCTAACACAACAAAATCCTTCATTTACTTCCAGATGTTGTCTGTGCTGTCCCCTCACTTTACTGCACATCCTATAATCTGCAGCATTATCCAATTCACAACATGTTTATCCACAATGTGCTGCTGGGAGGTTTTCTCACAGACTGTAATTGGGCAATAAAGAAAAATCAACCAGACAGGAAGTCAACTTGCCAGACATCTGTGGGACAGCCTTGAATTTTTGTACTCCTGAGCTGAAATTGTTTGGGTTGACTTTATACAAAGAACTTCACAGTAAAAAAAAACCAAAAAATCATTCAGCTGTTCTCAACATGGACAATCAGTGCTTTGAACTGGAATAGCTTTAGCTCGGTTCTGGTGAGATCCCATCTGCAAAACTGCCTCCAGCTCTGGAATCTCCAGCACAGAAAGGACATGGAACTGTTGGGAGTGAGTCCAGAGGAGGCTACCAAGATGATCAGAGGGATGGAACACATCTCCTACAAGGAAAGGCTGAGAAAATTATGATTATTCAGCCTAGAGAAGGCTTTGGTGTGATCAAATTTTGGCCTTGCAGTACCTGAAGGAACCCACAAGAAAGACAGAGAAAGACTTCTTACAAGAGCCTGGAGTGACAGAACTAGGGGTAATGGCTTCAAACCCATAGAAAGTAGCCTTAGATTAAATATTACAAAGAAACTCATCACAGGTTGGTGAGACCCTGGCACAGGTTGCCCAGAGAAGCCGTGGCTGCCCCATCCCTGGCAGTATCCATGGCCAGGCTGGATGGGAGCCTGAGCAGCCTGGGATAGTGGAAGGTGTCCCTGTCCATGGCAGGGGATTGGAACTTGATGGCCTTGAAGGTCCCTCCCAACCCAGGTCATGCTGTGGTTCCGTGATGGCCATTTCCAGCTGCCTGGTCCAGGTGACCACTGGCCATGGTAACTGCATTAGAAACTCTTTGAGAGATGAGTTTTCCCAGGCCAAAGCCAGTGCCACCATCTGAGACCATCTACTTGTGCTGATTTATTTACTGGTGTAGAAGTTTATATATCGCTGCATGTCTTACAATGTATTCACCAATTTCCCACTTTCCATGTCCACACATCACAAATGCACAAAAGCCATTAGGCCTGGTATGACCAAAATTAATATTTCTCCAAATATATTTACATTTTGTGCTGTTTGAAAACATGATCAGTCTTCAGATGATGAGCCATGACTAAAATTGGGTTTGGCTGAGGATGTCCAAGCCTCCTATTCCATGATTTTCTTTCCTTGGCCTGTTAACACTCTTAGTACCTAGCTGGCATACAGCTACATGCCTTCTGCAGGGACCAGGATGGGGCAGATGAAACAGGAAATGATCTTTAAGGTTCTTTCTAACCCAAACCGTTCTGTGATTCTGATTAGAGGTTCTGTACGTGAGCTGAAGTCCTCCTGTAGATGATGCAGAGGGACAGCTCTCTCCAGACTGCCCATCATCTCATCCTGAGGTAGACATCTGACCTACTTCAGATGAATTTCCACCCAGACACACTCTTTTATCCTCACCAAGTCAAAAGCAGTGAGCTCACTGAAGAGCTGCACGCTGAAAATATCTGAAAAGAGGCAGGGGACTTCTCTAAACCTACCCCAAAACTGACCCTGAGCCCTGAGGGCACTCGAGGCCACACAGCAAGAGGATAAAAACTGAGCAGCACTGGCAGCTCTTTTCCTGGGCACAACCACCATGCAGGGTGGGCTGTCAGAAAACAGCACATTCCCATCCCCACAAACACCTTTCCCCACAACCAGCACAGAAGATGGATTGACAGTGACATGGCTGATAGAGGCTGATGAAAGCATGAATGCATTTTTGATGAAGTTTGCTCCAGGCACCTACAGAGCCTTTCTTTCAGTTTATGTCAGACCTGCAGAGTCTCTGTGCCAGCCCAGTGGGCAGCAATGACACCACACTGCTCCCTGTCTCATTTTTTTGGCTGTTCTGGTGTTTTGCCCAAATACATTTTTCAGAGCAGGACTCCTTTCACACAACCAAACCAGGCCTCAGCCACAGTCTTTCACATCAGTTGTGCATTTTCATTGTGTGGATATTTACTGCCATCCTCCCCTTTGTCCTGCTCAATGACAAACATTCAAAGTACATCCAAGGGCTGAATTCCAATGTTTGGGTTTTGCAAATATGTCTATTGCAGATGCTGCTCATTAAGTATTTACCAAGTCATTACCCCTCAGGATGTATCTTCTTGCTTACACTGGAACAGCCAGGGAGTAGAAGGGATCTCTCAGAATTTGGTTAATTAATCCAACTGCAAACAGTAATTAGATTTTATCGCAATCAACTAATTAATTCTTCCAACTCAGTAGTCGATGTAATGAGCAAAGGAAACACAAACAGCTTTTGCAAGACATGAACCTCAGCTTAGAAAACAAAGGAGCAAAGGCCATCTAAACCAATTAAAGGAGAGTTTATATATCAAGTTACTCAGAGGAGCAGTATTCTGGGATACATGGCACAACTCAGCTGGCGTTTTTCCTTTCCAGAATTGCTTTGGATATGATTCCTAACCAACCTCAAATGTCTTCCAGACTTTCCCAGCCCGTCTTGTCCCTTCTTCCTCAACTCCTGAGAATCATCTTGGAAACTTTATTTTATTTCTTTTAATTCTCAAAATAATTATATTAAACCAGCTCTGAAGAGGAGGATGTTATATTCTGAACATATCAATGCCTCCTCCTTGCATAAGGGCTTTACTGGGATGCCAGTGGTGCATTTACAAGCACTTAGTCATGCAAACAAAACTGCCTTGCTGGTCAGCCCCAGTGCTGGTGGCAGGAAAAAAATGCCATCATCATTCTTCATGAGTATTCACTGAGACCAGGCTGGGTAGTGAGTGCCAGGTAAAGACTTGTCTGGGAACTTAGACTTGTTTCATTAGGGCCAGTTCAGGTATTTTGCAGTGTGAACACATTTTAAAAAAAAATGAACAGGTTTAATCATATCAGCATGGAAGGTCACTTGCTCTAAGCAAAATAATCACAGCAGCTGTGGATGTAATTAGCATTTGTATGTAGATTCATACACCCAGAACCACAATTCACAGTGGTCGTGGCACCTCTGCAAATGTGCTTATGTTGGCACTGTGCAAATAAAGCAAGTTCACCCTCTCTGCAGATGCAATATTTGGGAACTGTCAATATTGGATTTTTAAGTGTACAAGACAGGGAAAATTACTGTAAACAGGCTGGCAAGGCTTCTAATGCTGCCTCTCATAAAATCCTTCTGGACAAAGGGATGAAGTATGGACGACATAAGTGGACACTGAGGTAGACTGAAAAGCAAGTGAAGGGCACAAAGGTTGTGATCAGTGTCGTGGAATCCAGCTGGAGGCCAGCCCACAAGATCTTCTGCCAAGGGGACAATACTGGGGACAACACACTTTAACAGCCCTGTTAATGGCATGGATGGTGGGGCAGGATGGACCCACAGCAGGTTTGCAGGTGAAACACAATTGGAGGAGTGGTTGTTACCCTAGATGGGTGTGCTGACACTGAGGGGGCCTTGACAATCTTTGGGAATGGATCAACAGAAACCTAAGGAACCTTTTGCACATGGGGAAGAGTAACCCCAGTACAGGCTGGGTGCCATCCTCTAGAAAGCTCTGTCTAGAATGACCTGGGTATCCTGGCAAACAACAAACTGACCACAATCCTGACAGCAATGTGCCCTTTGTAGCCATGATGGTCAACAACATACTGGGCAAGGTTAGGAAGAGCAATGCCAGCAGTTCAAGGGAAGAGATTTTACCCTTCTAAAGATGTGTCAACCTAAGGAAAAGCAAAGGGAATAAGTTAATAGGACTACAAGCCACTGCCCTTCCCACCAGCATTATCCAGTGTGCCACGCATCCCCCAGTTCATGCCATATGCCACAGACACCAAGAGATGACCAGGAGGCTGTGGGATCCAGGGAGCATCACTGATGCAGCTGCCATCAGAATTATTTAAAGCTGAGCCAATCCCGAACATTTCTGGAGAAGAGCAATCTTCTAGGCCAATATCATCAAATAAAAATATATTTCTTGTGCCCAACTCTAAGAAGTGAGGGAAATATTTGGAAGCTGTTTGAGTCAAAACCTTTCACTCTGCACTCACTGCACGTAAGGCTCATGCATTCAGTCATTAACAGTGTTCAGCTAACGAGAAATAACTCATTAAGCTGAGGTGACTCAATTCCTTGCACATGTCCACAAATTGCACAGCCCCCTTCACAGTAACAGGGTTCTACCTTGGGTATTGGCACAACTGTTGTGAAAGAGCATTTTGTCTTTGTCAGACAGAAAAATGTATTAAAGCATTTCCAGCCAGCACTCAGTTGCTCACTGCATCCTTGCATGCCCTTTAATTTACTCAGTGAATTCCTGAGAAGCACCAAACCCTGCCCACTTGTCTCTCCCCCCTCAGCAGGTTCTTGTCCTCCCTGAGATCTGCCCCAGCCTCTTGGTCATCTCTTGGTGTCTGTGGGGTCTGCACTTCCACAGGTCTCCAGTTCTATGCTGAGATTTGCAAACCTGTTCCACTGTGTGTTCAGCTTCTGCCTGTCAGGAGCTGTCAGAGGCCAGAATGTTCCTCTGGCTGTCCTAGATGGGCTGAGACCCTGGCAAGGGGTCTGAGGTTTTAGCACAGAGTCAGAAATGCCAGTGCTTTTCATTTCAGCCTGTAAGAACCACTGCAAACTTTGTATGGGGATTTGCAAGCCATGAGAATTTGATTGATGTGATTTTTGTTATGTCACAAGGTGAAAAAGTAGTATTTTTAGATTTTGTGATATAGGTAAAATGGGGCNGGAGTGAAGGAGTGGGATCAGGAGGAGTCCAAAGGAAAGAACATGCTCTTCTTGTTCCTGACAACCCATCTGACATCCTACTTTCAGGAAACATAAGCTCAGACATATAAAACTGACATTATCCATCACAATTCACTACAAAAAGTCCTTCCTGCTATTTCTGTCTCCCCAAGAATCATCTCAAATCTTCTTTCCTCTGAGATCTCTNAACAAGGAGTGGGATCAGGAAGAGTCCAAAGGAAAGAATATGCTCTTCTTGTTCCTGACAGCCCATCTGACATCCTACTTTCAGGAAACATAAGCTCTGACATATAAAACTGAAATTATCAATCACAATTCACTACAAAAAGTCCTTCCTACTATTTCTATCTCCCCAAGAATCATCTCAAATCTTCTTGCCTCTGAGATCTCTGATACATTTTTGGTGGTGTTACCACCTTCAAGGCCATCACCACATGAAAAATCCAGGGGATCATTATCTGCTGGTGAAGCCCTGGCCTCATCAGGTCACAAGAAGAGATGACACCCAGATAAACTCCCTTCTCTACTGGAAGTTACTGCTCCTCAGCTGAGCAGCACCATCAGGCCACAAGTCACATCCAGCCAAGCCAGGTTTATCCTCTCACTGCACTTCTGTGGGCACTTCAGTCACACGTGTCAGGCTGAGCTCAGTGACCGAAATCCAGACATCTGCATCCCTCTGCATCCTCCCACCCTGGAAGTGTGACAGTCCCTGGCAGCAGGTGGTTGCCTCTCACCTCTCTGCAGCAAGATTTACCTCCCCTTGTCCGTCAGAGTCCTAAATCACCTGGCAGCTGTGTAGGTGGCTAAAGGGACAGCAGCACAAAAGCAATAAAGAAATTGCTTCCGATAACTCTTAACTACTTCACATTTGAGAATGAGATGAGAGAATGGCTCAGATTTGCTTTCCCTCTGAGAAAGGGCTGGATGTGACAGCTGTGGTGCTGTGCAGGAGAAAATAAAACTGTAACCTCAGAGAGCAGCACTGCTGTGAATATTCGGTAAATAATGGCACTGTGTGAGTCTGGGCAGGGCAGAGAGGAGGCAGAGGAGGTTATGAGGGATATCTAATCATGCATGATGCTTCTAGATGAGGAACATTTAGACAGATAGGGTGGTGATGGATGAATTTTAAAGAAAGGGAGAGAGGGAGCAAGAGTGGTGTGCGTTACAAAACAGCAAATAGAAAATCTTTTCATGGTGAAAATCTGGCACTGAGGGACCATAAGTAAGTAGAAAGGGAGTCAGGAAGAAGAGGGTCACTTGGATCCCCCCCCTATCTGTCTGTCTAGGCATTGGTAATGATAATTTCACACTCAATTATCAAAAATTTGGGCTGGTAGGACCTCAAGAACTCATGTGCTAGCCCAGATTCCTGTCCCTAGGTTGTTCCTCCCAGATGTTCACCCATCACATTTATAAAGCCTTGTGGGACAGAGTCCACAAGTAACTTGGGCAATTTGCTCCAGCATTTTTTAACTTTCAGTGTCAGAACAATCTTTGCCTTTGTCTAATCCAGAACTCCTTTGTTAAATTAACACTAGTTCATGATGTGTTCATGAGGAACATGAGGGAAGGTCATGAGAGCAGGAGAACAACAATTCTCTCCCTCTCAACTTTTGGACTGCATCATAGATCACAGAATGGTTTGGGTTTGGAGGGACCTTCAACATCATTTAGTTCTAAACCCTCTGCCAGGAATAGGGACACCTTCTACTATCCCAGATTGCTCCAAGCTCCATCCAACCTGGCCTTGAACACTTCTAGGGATGGGGCAGCCACAGTTTCTCTGGACAACCTGTGCCAGAGCCTCACCACTTTCATATTAAAGAATTTTTTTCCTAGTATCTAAATTAAAACTGTCCTCCTTCATCCTAAGGCCATTTGCCCTTGTCCTGTCCCTCCATGCCATTGGAAAAAGACCCTCTCCAGCTTTCATGGAAGCCCCTTTAGGTATTGGAATGCTGCTATAATGTCTCTTGCAGTATCATAATGTTTTTCTATGCTATATCACACCTCTTCTATCAGTTTTTTTTCATAAATGATGGCAATGAATCCTCTTACTTAACATCACAGCAAGTGACCCCATCCTTCAATGAACTTTTACCATTCCTGAGGATTTCCTGAGGACCAACTGCCACTCACTAAAGCCTTTGCCATTTTTACTCATTGGGTGTTCTACTCAATTTTAGGATTTGTTGTGCCTCAGTTTCTGCCCACCAAATGCAGGAAGTGATTATTCATGTCCTACCACTGCTTGCCCTTGGAAAATGTCCCTCTCCAGCCTTCCTGTAAAGCTCCCTTTGGGCACTGGAAGGTGATGAGGACTCCCTGGAGCCTTCTCCAGGCTGAACAACTCCAGCTCTCAGTGTTCAAGTTCTCTTAGATACTTGTAGGACAACACCACAAGCTCTATGCCAGCTTCCTCCACAGTTCTCTGTACTTAAAAATGGATCCTTTCTCCCTAAATGCTCACAGTGCACTGGTGTTTCATGGGACAAAGGTTCATGCTTTGCCATATGTGTGTGAGACACCTGAGACAGTGGGGGGTTAAATTTAGTAGAGGCAGATCCAGAAAACAAACAGTTGTTCCCAAAAAAAATCTCATTTCTAGACAAGTTCATTTGTAGCTCTGCACCAAAGCCCATTTGTCAGTTGGTGGTTTGGGTCCCAATTCCCCTCCCTCTTGGCTTTCTCCTTCATTTTAGTATTTTATTCTTTCCTTGATAAATCAGGAGACATTCCCATTGCCTTGCACTCAGCCCTGATCAAGAGGCTTTATAAATAACAATAATTACCAAGCAAAAGATGCAATTCTGTTAACAGTGTAATGACTGCAGGGATTAGCACTGCTGTATATTTTTTATGGGCGTAATATGTCGTTTTCATTCTGTTGCTGTAATGAAAATAACAAATTAACAGAAGCATTATGCAAATTATACATTAAAAAATGTCATGTTTATTAGTCCATCTTGGCAAAAGAGGAGCTACAGCAATAGCAGTGTTAACTGCTTAATAACCACATTATAAAACAGAGAAGAAACTCAATTCAGCTCAGTTTGGCTTGGCCTTGAGGTTGTTTCCAGTGACTTCAGTGCAGTGTTTGTGTGCTCAGAGCAAAGCATATGCTTAAATACATTTCTAGAGAACAAGATTTTAGCAGCAGTTTCAGATCAAGGATATTTATCTCAATTACCTATTTTTGGAACCAATTCCCCACAAAACATCTTACTCCTTGCACCTGCAAAATGCTTGTGCAACAGCATTTACTGGCAGTTCCTTAAATCTTGCTGCTACTTCAGAAACTGGCAAAAATATTTATCCAAGCATTAACTTTATTATGTTTTCTGCAGGAGACAGCTCTGCCTTGTTCTCTTTGACATTAAGGGACATGGGGAATTTCTTTTCCAGCATACCCTGAAGTTAATTTTGCTTCTAACCTTGAGGCAGTTTATTGAAAATCCAGAGGTGATTGTTTTCTTACAGCCCAAGTGATTAACACTTAGTGGTAAAAATTTCTTTGTCCTTGTGTAAAGAACTTTTTACTCACAGGAGGAACAGAGATTAATAACAATCAGAAGATTCAAACTTTTCTTTTGCTTAATAAATACTAGCTCAGTAATAAAATGCAGTTTTGAGATTTCTGTGATGCACTGTGTTCTTGACATTCATCAGAATCTAAAGACACAAGGAAATTTATTTTCTGTGTGAGATTCAGATCTTTAAAAAAAGATAGTGCTGGGAGCTGTGCATTTTTTTGCAAGAGAAAGATTCTCTTCAGTTTGGATTTACAATTAAAGAGCAGAGAGATGCTGGGAAAGCACAGGCCAAAAGTGATTAAAAGGAACAGTGGCTTGTCCCAAATGGGAGCAATGGTGAATTCAGATGAGTATCCACATTTCAAGGCTTGCACATCCCTCCCTCACTGCCTGAACCACATCACCTTCCTAAATTCATGGCTGTGTAAATTCCACATCCCCTGGAGTCTCCATTTGGCATCAGTGGGGACCCACAAATTGTCTCTGCACACCCAAGGAGAGCAGATGCTCCACACTCAAAGAATAATTTTAAAAACAACACTAAATAAAAAGAAAGGGGGGAAAGGGAAATAGCCATCAGACAAGTTCAAGCACAAGCCAGCCTAATCACTACTTGAAAGAAAAACATTTATTTCNCCAAAAGTGATTAAAAGGAACAGTGGCTTGTCCCAAATGGGAGCAATGGTGAATTCAGATGAGTATCCACATTTCAAGGCTTGCACATCCCTCCCTCACTGCCTGAACCACATCACCTTCCTAAATTCATGGCTGTGTAAATTCCACATCCCCTGGAGTCTCCATTTGGCATCAGTGGGGACCCACAAATTGTCTCTGCACACCCAAGGAGAGCAGATGCTCCACACTCAAAGAATAATTTTAAAAACAACACTAAATAAAAANTAAAAATTGTCTTTTAAAATTAGGATTTGGCTATGTTTCTTAAATTAAAATGTAAAAACAAATGAATACCCATTGCCTATTCTAAACAGGCACTTGGCACTCTTAACTGTACTGGTAATTAGGAATTAGTCTGGTTGTCTTTGACAATCTGATCTCTCTGCAACCAGTTGTCCCCAACTTCCTTACTGGTAACTGCAGAACTGAGGAATATTTATTTATCAGAAATCTGTGAGCAGTTTATTTAAATTGATTCCAGTTCATGTAATGCAGTCAGGGGGCCACATTTAGGTCAGGAACCCAAGACCCAGGTAGGTCTCAGGATGCTCAGGAAACAGTTCCATGTAATCAGACTCTGTTAAAGCCATCAAGTCACAGGAGGAGTCACACAGGACAGGGTAAGAAAATTAAAACCAGGAGTAGCAGTGCTCAAGCTTTTCTAAAATCAGAAACCAAGCTGCTGAATTATTTCTAGGATGATCAATTTTTCATACTTTGGGAACAAAATATTGTCAAAAATCATCAGTTTTCAAAAAAAAAAAAACTTTGACATTTCACAACAAAAGTATATTCCCTATGTGAATTTTAAAGACTTTTGTTTTCCAAGGGTGGGATTCAGCTCCCTATTTCACCTGCAAGCCTGGGCCAATACAATGGGATGGAAAGACAACCAAAATTTCTTACTACTTAGTGTAAGATTTAACAGCATCAAAATACTGGAGGGAATTGGGGATGGGGGGAAGAAAGGAAGGAAGAGAGGGAAAAATGAAGATATTGCATTTCTGCTCTATCAATAGTGATCAGTGGTTTAGGAAGCCTGACATGCAGGGGAAGAAAACAGGAACTGACTTTGTGTCAAAGAAGGAGAAATGAAAGAGGCAGGATGTATCTGACTGAGGTGAGAAACGAAGGTTTGGACTGAAATAAGGGAATTTAGGCTTGGTCCTGGGGAAAAAAAGTAATTTAGAAGACTCACAGACAAATAAGAAATAAAGCCCCAGCAAAAGCCACCTTTCTGAAAGGAGCATAGAAGAAGTCTGGGATAGACAGCACAGGAATGAGCCATTGTCTCTACTTGTCCAAAAACATTTAATGTTCTCAAAACCAGTCCAAATATCCATTACAGAATGATACAGAACAGTTGATCCTGTGCATTTTCTTAGTGCCTTCCAGCTCCATTTTCTCTCACAGTCTAGAAGACACAGAAAGGGAAAAACATGAATTCAGATCATATAAATTTTACAGAGGTTAGCCTTGATGAAGAAGCAAACAGGTAAAGGTCTTTCCTACAAGGGTTCCTGTCCAGGGAACCATGTTCCTTTGGATACCTCAGTTCCCTGGGGCTTATTATGTCCCTGGATTTTTCACACCAGATCCCGGCAGCGATTTGGGAAGAGCAAATCATTTCTGCCCACTATTTCCATCAGTACATCCCACAAAGCTTCCTTTAGTGCTTCTGATCTCTGTGAAGGAGGGAAGAAAGAAACCCAATCCTGACGAGCCTCAGCTTGCCAACTTTGTTGCAGAACCAATGCATTATTCATGTGTTTGTGACAGAGAGTGGTGAGTTTAATGCGCAGAAATGAGCCTGGAGAACTGTGCTGTCATTACCTGCTCTGCCTGGCTGTGCAGTGATTTGTGCTGGTTGCTGCTGCTGTGCCAACACTCCTGTGCAAAATGCAATCCCACCATGCAGAGACTGTGAGAGCCTCTTGTTTGCGCTGCTCTTTGGATGGCAGATCCTGCCATCACCTCGTGTTTCTGGTAGTCACCAGTTGCTATTGGAAAACCTTAATGAGCTGAAAAAACACTGTCCAGCCTCACTTCGAATCCTGCCAGGGTATCTCTTCTGAGATGACCTCGGATGGTGATAAACGGCTGTTTTCTCACCGCCCGTGCTTGGAAGAAGAGATCAGAAAGTTTTCGGATTGCTCTTTGAAGATGTTTATTTTAAAAGTTTTATCTCTAAGTCCAGTCACACCAGCGTGGTGTTCACAAGCAGCTGGAAAAGTGAATTCTCCCCACCCAGGAACAGCACCTGGGTTTTTGTACTCTAAACTACGTTAACATTGTTTTCCTCTAAAACTCAATAACTAAAATCCAAGTCACACAGTGAAATCACACCTTCACCCAATCCTAAAAGCCCATCACCCTTTGCAAAGAGGAAGAGGAAGAGAAAAACAGGAAAATGTGCTTTTATCACATTGATCTGCCTCCATATTTGCCTAATAATAAGAATACAGTAAAATCTAAAATTAATATCTCCACACCCAGTGATACAATAANTAGACTAGGGACACTAAGGAGGCTGAAAGACTCTTCTCATTGCCAGTGTGTAGAGAAAAGGGGGAATTATTTTAACAAATCAGGGAGTGATTTGTCAAAAGAATAACAAAACCCTGCAATTAGGCACTAAAAACATGTAAGAGGGATGAAGGCTCCTCAAATTGCTGGGGGGAGTTATCATGAGAAGGTTATTTTGCAGCTTTAACCAGTCAAGGCTGGGCAAGTTTGAGTATTTTAGGGTTTTTCAAAAAAATGCCACTGCACTGCCCTTCATCACATCTGCTGAGGTGAAACCCAAACAGAAGTCTATTTATACTATTATTCCTTATATTAACATAAAACAAAGGTAATGTTTCTTCAGCCAGCATAATTTTGATCCATTTGGACTGTTTGAAGACCTAATCCATAGCTCACAAACGTTGAGCTACAGTTTTACCAGATAGTCTCTTATGCTGAGTGTGGTGCCACTGAAGTAACAAACTTCCCATGAAACAAGCAATATTTAGTCTAACTTGCAATTCTCTGCAATACATTTCTACATGTTGCAGCTGTAAGGGCTAATAAGGACTTTGATTGTGCAAATCAGAATAGATTAGGGTGGTGTGTTAAAATCATTTCCCTTTCATTTAGTTCCAATAGCCCCCAGTGCAAGGAGGAGCACTGCAAATCAACCCAAGTTCAAAATATGATGAAATGGCACAAAATGAACCTCTGCATGCAAAACAGAAAGGGCTCATTCTCTTCAGTTCAGCCAAAAGTTAAAGGGGCCATAATGAGATTATAAATTTCTATGAAGGGAAAGTGCATTGTATAACAGGTTCTTTCAGTTTAGCAGAACACTGGGTGCAAATTTAAAAATGCTTGTACCATGCACTCAAAGAATCATTTGGTTTCCTGTGTGTTGGGAAAGTGTCTATCAGATAAATAGGAGGTTAATGTTGGCAAGTGCAGAGTGAAATGAAGTTAAGGCTTTTAATTGCAGGGGTAGTGAAGCACCAAGACTTATTAAAGTCACAGTAGATTCTCCATTACTGAGCAGGGGGAAGGGGTTTCCTTAAATTTCAAGGTATTGGTCAAATTGTCACGAAGTCCAGGAAAACTCCTGATTTCTCTTCTATGGGAAATCAAATTAGGGAACTTCAGTTGTTCCTTCTGACCATGTGAAGTTGTCATTGGTGTGTAGAACAGCCTGGTCAGGATCTTTCAGGCTGTTTCTTCCATCCAGCTTCCAAGAGGGAAGGAAGAAAAGCGGCATGAGACATTTGGATATTGCTGAACTGACAGTTTTTGCTTCCTCCAGAGATGAGCAAATAAGAACAAATTAACCCAAAGAGATGGCACAGAATCACAGGAAAGGTTGGAAAAGACCCCTAAGATTGAGTCCAACCATTTACCCAGCACTGCCAAGCCCAACACTGAACCATGTCCCTGAGCAGTGCAGCTCCATGTTTTTGGGAACACTTCCAGCATGTTATAGCAACATATCTAGGACTGCTAAATCTGAGAAAACAAATGCAGGCACAAAACTCCGTGTTCCCAAAACTGGAAGAACCACCTACTTCATCTCCTACCCATCCAGGATCACTCTCAGCAGCACAGCAGTTGATTTATTCAGGGATGATAGATTTGCTGCCAAGCATCTTTCATCATGTGCAGAGGTTTCACTCAGCTGAAAAATCCAGATAATCATTCCCAATCACAGCAGTATAATGCCCATTAATTTGTCCAGTATTTGTCAAAATAATATTCATCCTGATGAGCTGATGTATAACATTAGGGTGAACACCATCTTTATGCTGTTCTTGGTGCTGTTCAGTGCCCAGTAAACTCAACTTTTGCTACCAAAGCACATTTGTAAATAAACAATCCCATGCCTAAAAGGCTCCTTGAGCACCATATCAAGCATTAAATGAGGTTGTTATTAAAGTGGGCTCCAGCACTTCCAGTGATGAAGCTGAGAATCTCTGGGCTGCAGGAAGATGAAAGCAGAAAAAAATTAATAAATGTCACAATGGTACAGACCAGCTGGCTTTGACAGGGGTAACAAGCATCAATGTTTGCTCACCTTCCCAATAACATTTTTCCTTATATTTATAGGAATTTCCTATACTACCCTTCATGTCCCATCCTGGTCACTGGACACCACTGAGAAGAGCCTGACTGCAGCTTCTTTATGCCCCCACACTTTGTGTTTAAACACACTGATGAGGTGTTTGCTCTCTCTGTGGGAAAACATTTCTGGCCAGTTCAGAAATCAGAAGAGATGGGGGGGGTCTTGACATCTGTGCAGTGGTTTTGTGTCAGTCAAAATGAAGATTTAGATAATTTCTCCCATGTTTGAATTGCATCAGACTCTTCAAGATGATGCAGTTTCTCTCTTTACCTTCCAGAGAGAGGTAAAGGTGGTGGCAAGGATGAGAGTCCAGCCCTCACCCAGTCTGAGCTGCTACATTTATTCCATTTCTAGGACAGCTGATGGGTCTGGAAAAACAGTCTCCAAACCAGGAAAAGCCTGAAAAAATTCATCAGATGCTGCTGTTTTACACAGATTTTACTGTCCTTCCAGCATGGAAATCCAGGTCACAGCATCTACCTTTATATCCAGGTCATGACACCTACCCATACTCAGTCCTGGCATTACAAGTTACATTAAATCCCTGCAAAAATTCTGCAGCTCCAGTCTTAGATCCTAAAATGGATAATAATGAGCAGCCCTGCAGATCTCCCTGGGCCAGGCACAGGCAGCAAACTTTCCTTTCACCAGCCCAGCACAAGGAATTTGCAAATTCTGTAAAGGCAGATCTCCCAAAACCTTGCAGTATCTGGTTAATATGTTTCTGTTGCTGCATGATAAAATGAGCCTGAAAATCATGGCTTTTTCTTCATGCTCTCAGGACCTAACATTAACTAAGTTCTGTTCTTCACCCAACTGTTTCCTGCTTGACATTTATCTGTGGCTTTGGCTCTAAAAGTCGATTTCCACCATCTGTTCTGTTTTCCTGGAGGAAAATCACCATCTGTATTTGCCATTGTTTGATTATTAGCTACAAGTAGCACCACACTCTGCTTTTTCAGATGTTTGCTCTGGAGAAGGATTCACCTGTTTGAATGGTTTGACTTATTATAGGCTTGAATTCTCATTAATCCAAACCTTTCTGGTTTAAAGAGCCTGTTTCTCCCAGTGGTGATGGTTTCCAGCCATGGGGTACCACCATCAGGAGTGATTGTGAAAATCATGTTGAGGTCCATTGAGCTGGCAAAAGTCAAAGCCCAGACCACAGATCCCTGTTTGCAAAAGATGCAATCCATTATCTTTGCCTCATATTTGTTAACTACTCTTGGCACTACAGAACATCAAAAATACATATGGAAAGAAACAATGGGAGAATTCCATGCTGAGGGAAAAAATATTTCGAAACTCTATTTCACTGTAACACTCATGTGACTGGTTTTAGTGTCTCTGCAGAAGAAGAGGGAAGCAAGATATGCCTGATGAAAAAGGTCTTGTTCAAGAGAAATGCCTTGGAAAATTAATTTTTAAAAATTTAAAAACACCAAAGTAATAATGGCCCTGATCTTTCTTTTCCTTTCCTGGCAGGAAACCCCTGCCTATTGAGGAATTCTTTTTGGATGGAGCTTTTAAAATGTGATGCAACACTCTTTTTCCACAGAAGCTACAAAGTTTGCTGGCCAAGTTCTCCCTTGAAATAGTGGGAATTCTGTACTGCTGGAATAAGGGAAGATATCAGAAAATTGAAAACCAACTCTGTTAAATGTACAAAAAATGAGGTTATTGTGGTTATAACAAGAATTTCAGTGCTTGCTAACACATTTTGCAGGTTCTGCACTTAACCACCCATGGCCCAAGGATTAGGGGAACGTTTCAGCTCAGAACATGAGCAGCAAGACTCTCAAATCCAAGAGCAGGTTTAGAATGAGATCCAGAACTTTGTTCAGGGAGAAAACAAAGACTATTTACAGGAACATTTCATGACAGAACAAGGGAAATGGCTTTAAACTGGAAGAAAATAGATTTAGATTGCTTATTAGAAAAAAAAATATATTCACTGTGAGGGTGGGGAAGCGCTGGAACAGATTTCCTGAGGAAGGTGTGGAGTCCCCATCCCTGGAAGCCAGGTTGGACGGAACCTGGAGCAACCTGGGACAATTGAAGGTGTCCTTGCCCATGGCAGGGGTTGGAACTCGATGATCTTTGATGTCCCTTCCAGCCCACACCATTCCATGTTCCTGAGAAGAGCAGTCTCCACCCTGATGGGATGATTGGGTAAGGAGTTGAGTCTTCTCCACATCAGTGGTGACAACTACAAGGATTTTTTTGTCTGTGCAGCCGTTGTTGCTTCTCTCCTCCCATTCTTTGCTTCTCCTTCTTTCCAGGGTCACCAAACTTCTCATTTGCATATTCATTACCCAGGTGAACAGAAATGCCATGTGCTGATNTTTCTTTCCAGGGTCACCAAACCAGCTCAGTAACCGACTTCTCATTTGCATATTCATCACTCAGCTGAACAGAAATGCCATGTGCTGATGTTTAGGCAGCAGCAGACAGCTGTGTGCCAACACCCAGCAAGGCAGAGTGCACAGCACCCTTTAAACACCCTTTAAAATTCCTTTAGGAATCATTATTCTGCATTTGCTGCTCAATTCGTCTCTTGTTGAGGTGCTGCATTCACCAGGCAGGGAGCAGATGATTACCTGGTAAACCCAGGGCTGCAGCAGCCTGAAAATTACCTCTGCACTGTGTTAATAAGGTGGAAGCACCCTGAATGTGCTGAGGATGATCTCCTGTGAGCACTCCCAGCATTGCATTCCAACCCTCTGAGGCACTTTGGTGTGGGAGGTGCCTGCCCAGCACTGGCAGCTGGGGCACAAAACCTCCTGGTGATGCAAAACCTTCTGCAGAAGCACTTGGAGGCCACGAGACATCCTCAAAAGCATCTGAAAGGGCATGAGGGAGCTGCGTGTGGAGCCTGAAATATTAATTTAATTTCAATATAAATATAATTTCAACCAGGCACAGTCTTCATGGGGAAATGGGACCATGCTGACCATATTTATATTAATAGAGAAAATATGGGGTTTGATTTTACCTTGCATTTGTTTGGGTTTGCATTCTCCCCTACAAACTGAAAGGACATGAGGCAAAGTGATCAGAGGCATGAGGAATAACCATGAGGTATCAGAAATTCACAGCTTGGCAAGAAAAAACCCCGCAGTGGGTTTGTCAAAACTGCCACTGTTATGACACTTCTCTGTGCAACACAAAATCAGAGCACAGCAAAAACCAAGTGAAACTAATAAAATAAAAATAAATGGGTAAGCACATAAAGGAAATTTATTTTAAAAAGTAAATTGCATGAGATTTTATGTCACCTATATTTTTTTTAATATCCAAATCTCATCTGCCTAGAGAAGAACATGTCATCTCCCTGGTTTACATTTCTCTAAGAGAAGTTATTAATCTGTTTAAACTGCTCCAGACCGTAATTATCACCCTTTTCTGTGAAACCAAAGCTTGAAAATTTTTGATCCTTGGTGTTATTTACTGAAGCTGTCCCTGACTCTACAGCAACCTCATAATAAAAACTGTAATCAATACCTTATGGATTTTTTTTTTTTTTGAGGTAAATTAGCTCTTTTTCCACAGACACCTATACATGTTCTTGTTTTAGTGAGCCTTTTCTCTCTGACTATCTACTCCCTTTTCACTTAATCCCAAGTCAAAAACCAGATCTCACAATTTATTTTGAAAAGAAGCAAAACAAATGGAATTTTCAGATGAGGAGGAATGTTGGTACAGTGGAAGCAACAGGGACCCAGGAGGCCTGAATGTTCTTACCTGGCTGTGATTTGAGACATCTGAGCCTTCATTTCAAGCTACAGCCACCTCTTCTCTTCCAGCCACGGCTGTGCCTTGCCTTTTTCTGAAATAAAATGGGTAATCTTTGTTACAGCTCAACTCAGGAAACTCAGGAAAGAGGAGCAGCTGCAAGAAATGAACTATGGAGCAGCACTGAACTTCTGTCCATGCTGATTTCTTTAAACACTATTCCAGACTGGGAGAGCTCAGCCACAGCCCCTGTGAAAAACCCTTTTGAACTCTGAAAAATTCAAAATCCAGAGCACACCCCTTGCTATCAACCTGGTTTTTCTGAGCCATTATGTTCAATTAGTATTAAAATATATATATATATTTTCTTCCTTTTGCTTTGTTAAAGATGTAATGAAAGAACTGCAATGTGCAACCCAAATGAAAGACCAATATTTATGACTGAATCTGCAGCAAAATCAATACATTTTTATTATTCTGGTTGCTGGGCAATAAGGTTACAGTAAGGATACTTCAAAACTTTTAATGAAGACTTCATCACAACTTTCATTAAATAAAAAAAAATGTGCAGTTTGAAACAGTCAACAAATTATGTTCATACTATTATGTAATGTGTTAAAATAATAGAAATCAAATTGGGAGGCTTCCAGCAGCAATGCAAGACTGAATTGAAATGTGATGGATGGGTCCAGAGATATGAAACTCATTGGAATGAAAGAGGTAAAAGGATTAAATGACAACAAGAAACTGTTCAGAACCACGAATGAGCTTGATGGAAAAAGAAAATGGGGAAAGCAGCAGTCTGAAATTGCAGAGCAGGAGGCATCTTTACTGTCGTGCTGCTGCTGCCTCCGTCTGATGTCCCAGTTCACATGGTCAGTCTCTGGGTGCTCCAGGGCTTCTTCAATGTCCCTGTATTTGGCCAGGGAAACCAAAAGCAAAGAAATCAATGTTGTCATTTTATGCCCCATGGTTTTTCCAGGGCTGAGCCAGGCCTGCTTTCCACCAACCTCCTGTTTCTGACCCTCTGCACCCACGAGCCCCAAGGAAGCCAAATTCAACCCGGCACAGAACTCATGGGTGGATGTGGCACAAGCTCATCTTTATCCTGCACCAAAATTTCCTTCTTCTCCAGAGGCCTTCCCAAGGTTTCCCACATCCCCAACGGAGCAGGCAGATAAATCCAGCACCCCACTTTCCCTTCTCATTCCACTGCCAAGGTGAAGCAGTCGGGAGCTGAACCCTTCCCTGCTGTACCCTCTACAAACTCACAGCTCAATTGTTTATTGCTATAAGGAATTTACATTCTGTATAAGAATTTTATAAATCTTCTTTTTTTCACAGGGTTAGATGATATTTATGGTGTGTTTAGGAGCTGTGGGGGGGAAAAAGGTACCGAAAATTGATGCTGGCCTTCCCATCCTGCAGTGTCCAGGACATTTTCAGTGAGTGGAAATCCTCAGCTCCTTGGAGGAAGTCGCTCTGAAGGATCTCGGTGCAGCAGCCAACATTTGCTTAACGTCCCGTTAATATTTAAACAACAAATCTGTCAACAGATTAATTGGCACTGCCACTTCCCAGCAGTTTTATGGGCACTTCAAACCACCAGCAGCCTATTGCTAAAAAGAAGCATGTAGCAGTTAAATATGTATGCATGCGAGGCAATACGGATATTAAGCACCCTGAAGAAAAGGCAGAATTGTAATCATGCTGTTCCTGTGCTGAATTCAAAATGCTTCCTGCTCTCTCTAGAAAAATGTTGACAGAAAAATGTTGTCAAAAATATTTAGGAATTACTTGGGCACTTTTTCCCATGGCAGAGTAGACGTTGGTATGAAGGACCAAACATAAACTGGAACGAGCAAGGAGGGAGAAAAGATTTTAGAAGCCATTTTGTGGAATCATAAAATCATTAAGGTTGGAAAAGACTTTTGAGATCACTGATTCCAACAGTTAACTCAGCACCAGCTCTCTCTAGAGGCTCTCTGATCCCTTTCCCAGCTACTATTGAGGGAACATGGACAGTTTAGATTTCAACTGATGCTTAAAAGCTGAAGTTTGGTGAAGGGAACTTTACCTCTGCACCACTCAAGCCTCATTTACTTAAATTCAATGGCTTTCCCACCTCTGTTTTGACAGGCACATCACAGTTAATTAGTGGAATAATTCAGTGAATTGGGCATAGCTTAATGTGCATGCTTGCTCAGATCCATGCCAATAGATCTGGGAAAAAAATTGCAAGAGTGGCAGACACTACAGTGCATAATTCCCCTGCTCCACTCATTAGCCAAGCATGTACCAGCTTCAGGAGCAGTGATCCAGCCTTATTTGCTCTGCAGAGGGATAAAATCCACAAATGAGTGGGAAAGAGAGGAAAATGGGCACAGAGATAGAGACTGCAGCCCCTAATTGATCCTTCACAAAACGTATTTACTTTGTTTTCGTTCCCTGGTGAATTCATTAGCTCTCACTTAGCACCATTCTTTGGTCAAATGCTCAGGGAGGAAATAAATTGAAGCAGTTTATTCTAGGACTCATAAAATACTGGTTTATTTCCACCTTTTGACTATGCAAGACATGAAAGCAGTTACTCTTTGGAAGAGAAATAGTTCTCCTGGCCTCCAGAGGTTTTTTGGAAGAAACTCACACAGGAGTGTGTCTCTGGGTGTGGGCACACTCATGGCAAATTTCGTAACAATTTCATGGTGTCACTACCAACAGCTTAGGAACAAAATGCACTTGAAGCTTTCTGCCAACCCTCCAAGCTTTTTTCTGGAGCCTTTTTGACTGGCACTGCAAGTTAAAGGGGTTAATCAAACCCTCTTGTGCCCCGTCAGATTTCCTTCCTCGGCCAGAGGGTGAGTGAATGAGACAGAGCTACTTTTTATGTTTATAAAGACTCACAGCTCTTAATTTTACTTTTAATTTTAAGCAATCAAGTAATACTTGTGTTCATTCAGCAGCTGTTCTGTGCCTCTTTGGTGAAGCAGGTACCTGCCCATCTGGGAGCTAAGACCATATTTCTGCAATATCTGAATAAAAGGATTTTGAGATTTAGCACTGGGAAAACTTTTTAAAGTTTATCTACTCACTTTACCAAACCATCACTCCAAGGAGTGATGTTTTCTGGCTGTGTCCCAAGTGGATTTCTGTAATCAACATTTCACTTCAAACTTAACACAATTATTTGGCTTTTCACCTGGTGTTTGAACTGAAAACTGAACTAAAAAAAATACAAAAAACACATTTTGAGATATTTGCTGCTTACTTTTATTTCCCTTGCTTCATTGAACACACACACTCCTTTCTCCTGTAGTGTAATGTTCCAAATGCCAGGAGCTTCAGTTTGAACTTCAGAAATGGGCAATTTGTGAACTTCCAAGAGTCTTTGATCCTGTAGAAGCTCATTAAAGTTGCTCCTGAATACAACACTCTAATTCTGCAACCACTTTGCCAATTAATGCCTATGTCACTTATCAGTAAATGTGTGAGGAACTATGATCTGATTATTTGGAGTAAGAAGCTATTCCTGGTTCTAACAAAGGAGGAACATCAATAGAGCTTTGATAAGGTTTTGCTGTATGGCTGCAAATAAACTGGCTCTGCACTGATGCCTGGAGAGGCTGCCTAGAACAGAGGCCAGACAGAGTTAAAGGAATAAAGCAGGTTTTTATTAAAAGGCCTTCAAAGGACACACCTTGGGCAGTGCAAGAGCCTGGCCAGGGCTCCACCCAAGATGGAAAACGGGTCAGGAGTTTTCACAATTTTATAAGTTTTGGTCCATTTCCATATTGGGGTTCATTGTCCAATTACAGCTTCAGGTTATGAAGTCCCATCCTCCCAGGTTGCTCTCCTCAGTTCCCTGTTGTTTGTAGTTTTTGGGCCTGAAGCTGCAACAGTGTCCTTGGTTCTGGGGCTGGAAAAGGATTGTTTTGTCTGACTGAAGTGTGAGGAGAACCTGCTGACACTTTATATGGAGTTCAGAGTTATAAACTAATGCAGTACAGAATCTGGAAAATAGGAAAGCCAAAACTTAAGGCATCAGCATCTTTTGTAAATTATTTAGTAGCAAAAGACACAAATTCTCTCAAAGAGCCCCCCTTGGCTGGAAAGCTGGCATCATTGTTCCTTTGCCAGAGTCTTTCCAGTGGAAGAGAGGAGTACTATTTTCAGATATTTTTTTTTTTATTTTTAAAAATTATTATTGTTGTTTAAGTTACTATTCCATTACAATTTCTCTTCCCTCTGCACAGGGAATGAGAACATCAATAATTTGGGGGTTTCTGTCTTCAAGGAAAGATATCAATGTTTGATGAAGAGCTATAAATCCAAGCAAACCCAGGCATGGTTATAATTAACACCTCCAAGTGTGTCCATTCTCATTTCTTTCCAAGCTGTGTTGCAGCTTTAAGTGTAAGCAGAAGTCAGCTGAGAATTTACAGCTTGGAGGCTCAAATAGAAACAGCTTCTCCTAAACTGTACCAGAGCTTAAAATGCAATTATAAATCATGTATTTAATTACACTGCAATCTCTCTGTACACACAGAATATCCCAGTTAGCATAATCAATAGGAAAGACAGAGGAAGCACCAGTATGAACTCTGAAATGTCAGATATAACAGTTAATTTACCCAGCACAAGCACCAGAGCCAAAACAGCACCCCTCAAATCTCAGTTGCAGCAATAATCTTCTGGAGGAATATTTTGCCTTCAGAATACTTTTCACCTAGTTTTGGAATTTGTGGTTCAGAAGGAAATGAGAAGAAATGGTCTGTCTGCAGTCTCCATCCATGCAGATACCAATGGGACACAGACTCTTGCAGTCTGCTTTCAACACACCTGCTTGAGGGGGTACTGGATCATCTCCAAAGATTCATCCCTGTATCACCCTGTAAAATTATGGATAATTATAACAGAACAATCCAAAAAACAACTATCAGCCAAAAATAATTTAATGGCTTATATTTCTAAGCACCTAAATTTCCTAACAGCACCTGTCTCGTACTGACATACAAGGAAGAGATCAAGAATCACATTCTAGGAGAATTAGACCAATAAAACAATCCTAAATAACCTTAAGAAGAACTTTAAGAAAGATCAAGCACATGCATGGAAGTGGTTTTTGGGTTTTGGGGGTAATTCTAATGAGATTTCAAAGGCAAATTTAGCAGAACTGGACAGAAATTTTCAGAATAATTCTTACCAGGAAAGCAGTTATTCTACTACAAACAGGTAGGATGAAGCAAGACAAAAAATAGCAGTTAAATGGCAAAAGAATTAACCTTAATTTACTCTAATTAACCTAGAGATCAATTGGTCTTAGCCACTATATTCTGCCATCACACTATGGTTTTTATAAGTAATTTCTATTGGCCAATCCATCTTCAATTCGACTTTCCTTCTTAAGTCCTCATTACTATTCCACAGCTCAATAGCTTTTTTTTTTTTCCCCCCCACTGGACATGTTAAATGGGGGGGAAAAATAAAATGGATCAATACAGCAACTCAATTAATTCCTCATCTTAAATTCTAATAAAATCAATTAGGGGAAGTGTCGTATCGTTAAGCTTACATCATAATGCAGTGATTAGAAACAACTTTCATCTTGCTTGTTCCTTTGAAGATTTTAATGGCAATCAGTTAAACATGCTTTGCTTCTCCATTAAAGGCTTGCAAAATGGAAATTGGATGAGAAGTTAAAGATAAGGTGGCTGATTGCACCGTCTTCCCACCCACCCCTGTTTCAAATATTCCCCCCAAAATGTGCAGACTCACCATTAAAAAGTTAACATGAGCACAGTAACCAGCAATAAGTTTTCAGTGAATAGACCAATGTTCTAATAGAGTGCTGCAGCACTTTGGGATTTGCATATTTACCAAGCAGAAATTTTGGTGAGGCTCACTGAGCTCAAATCTTTTTCAGGTTTAGAAACACCTTTAGGAGTTTGGCCTTTTTTTTTTTTTTTAATTAAAAGGATGCAAAATAAGCCTCTCTGTGTACTGTTTAAATTAAAATGTTCCTGCAGGTCTTAGAGAGAAAATGATAATTTTTACATGCTATTTCCTTAATCGTAATAACTGCAGCTTAGCAGTGATCCCCCTACACCAGGTGCTGCACAAAAAGAAAAAAATGAAAGAGGACAGACCCAAATTCCATTTTTCTACAGTTTAAGCATAAACCACCAGGTAGCTGCACCAATTTTTCTCCTGGTAGGGATTTAAGCCCAGGAGGAATTCAGAGAGAAAACATGCACACCCAGTCAATGGCTGAGCATCCAATTAGCTGCTCCTCTCTGACACTGGAGAAATCCAAATTCCTTAATTGCTTGTGTTTCGCCTCATTAAATCCCAGCAGCATCTCTCCAGATGTCAGAACTGCACACACTGTCCCTGGTGGTGTCCCAGCATGGACCCCACACCCTCACACCACCCTCCCCTTTGTCATCACCCCATGGGGCCTGAAGTGGCACTTGAGGGGTTTTTTTTCAGGTTTTCTGAACTGTTCATATCTCGTGTATTAACACTTGCACAACAAATTACAGAATCACAGAATGGTTTGGATTGGAGAAGGACTTTGAAGATGATCTGATTTCAATCCTCCTGCCATGGGCAGGGACACCTTCCACTAAAGCAGGTTGCTCAGAGCCCCATGCAACTTGACTTTGAACACTTCCAAGGATGAGGCATCCACAGCTTTTCTGGGAAACCTGTGCCAGTGCCTCAGCACCCTCACAGAGAAAAAATGTTTTCCTAGTATCTAATCTAAACCTACCTTCCCTCAGTTTAAAGCCATTTCCCCTTGTCCTGTCACTCCATGTTCTTGTGAAAAGTCTCTCTCCCTCTTCCTTGTAGCCCCTTTCATCAGAAGCAGATCAGAATTATCACCACTGAGATCATCACATGAGTCTGGATTAACTCCAAACCACAAATACCACTTATTCCCCAGGTCTCTCCATTGTCTCTTGTCATTTTTGTTCATTCATTTAACTATCTGTCCTTTCTACAGTCAAAGAAAAGACTAACATTTAAGTAAAAAGCTCTTCCAAGAATTGAACAACTTGTTCTTTAGTCAGTGTCATTGGAATTTTATAGATAAAACTATTTCTGGATATCTCAGTAAAAGAGACCTCATTGTGCCAACATTTGCAGTCAGCCTGAGTATTGATGAAAATATGAAATGGTATAATTAGAGTTCATTGTTATAATTAGAGTTCATCACTCTTTAGTTCATTAAAAGTTAGCATTTTGTTGAAAATGTAGGATCAGCTTTTGTTGAACAATTTTTAAAATTCTTCCTTGGACATCTTATGAAATATTAGTATGTGAAAGTAATTCTGTGCTTAACTTTTCCTGAACTTTCTTACACTTTGAGTAGAAAGTGCAGAAGAAGTTAGGAAACTGCTGTAAGATGAATATAATGTAGTCATAGCTGGAGGAAAAAAAAATTAAGAGGAGGAACAAGAGCCAAATAAAAGAGCAAAGCCAAAGCAGAAGAAAAGAAAATTTCCTTTTTAAAAAATTGGCACCTCAAATAAAAAATTATTCATTTACAACATTTTTTAAATAAAATCACATTCTTCAGTCAAAACCTTGTGTGATTTGGGTTCATCTCATTAAAAGGTCTAGAGCTCTACACCTCTGCTAGAAATGAATGTGCTTTTAGAGACAATGGAAAAAAATATTTCATCTTGGAGTATTACTTGGATGTTAAAAACCAGTCAGACTGATAATGTCTGTTCCTTTGCAGTGCCTGCAAGGTGAGCCTGGTGTTTTCAGCACTGAGCAAGGCACCACCTAAGGGAGGTGACATTAATGCCACCTCTGGATTTTCAGCCCTGTCGATGCCACAGGAAATCTTGTCTAGAAGGAAAAGAGGTGCAGGGTCAAACATCCAAGAACCCACAGGCAGGTGGAAGCTGTGACAGGATGGATTTGTTGGTTTTGTGAAAATCACAGAATGTTTCGGGTTGGAAGGGATCTCACAGCTGGTCTCATTCCATGGGCAGGGACACCTTCCACTGTCCCAGTGTGCTCCAAGCCCCATCCAACCTGGGTTTGGACACTCCCAGGGGTGGGACAGCCACAGCTTCTCTGGGCAATACCTCTGAGGTTTTCATGGTCACGTAACAGCACAACTGGAATCATCCTCAGGTCATTTTTCAGAAACTGGTATTGGCAATAATTAAAGCTGGACTTCACCTGGAGTTTATCAATACCCCCAGGTTTTGCATCAAAAGATCAAATGGTTGAAAAATCACTTTTTACATTGCTCAAGTGGTCTTTGCACTCAGGATAACATCGTGCTTTTACTTCATAAAATTGCTCCAGAATCTGCAGGTGTAAAGGAAAGCATATTAAAGGGTGATATAAATATCTGACAAACTAATTCCACATCAGTGTCAGTTCCTGAACTCGACTTTGAACAGGTTATCAGAACTGAGGCATTTCCAAAGCAGAAAATGTGAGACACAATTTGCAGCTCCTGGATATTTCACAGAAAGCCTCAGCAGCTGCATCCCCTCGGCCACTGTCAGTGCTGCTGCTGGGTTAAATAAAGATACAAGGGCACTGGTAATTGGAGTCTGTTAAAACAGAGGTCTAAGAGAACTCCCACACACCTCTAGAGAGATCAGCAGTGCTTTAAAAATTATCAGCCCACAGCAAGTCCATCACTGTGTTTGTATTTTTCAAGGCAGAGGATAGGGAGCTGCTTGCTCAGAAAGTTTGGGGGGAAAAAATTAAACTGAACTCGTTTCCATTAACCCTGGCCCAGGATCTGCCCTCAGGGACAGCAATCACAGGATGTATTTGTCAGCCATGAAGCCCTGGAGAAGCTGTTTGCTTGCAGAAGTCAGATCACAGTTCAGGAGTTGGATATACAGACCCCAACTTCACAAACAGCTTCCAGGCTGAGCCATGAATCCCATTTAAACTTGTCCAGAGCACTGAGCTGGATGTGAATTCCCTCACAAAACAACTCTGTAGGTCCTTTCTTACAAGCCCTTCCCACAGCTCTGCCTTGTTAAAGCTTTTTTAGCACAGCAAATACTTGTGGATGTCACCCCTGGAAGTGTCCAAGGCCAGGTTGGATGGGGCTTGGAGCAAGCTGGGATAGTGGAAGGTGTTCCTGCAGGAACTAGGTCATCTTTAAGGTCCTTTCCAACCCAAATTTCTCTGTGGTTTTATGGTTATTCAGTGTTTTATTCCTCAATTCAAGAAGTGTAATCCAAGCAACTGCAATGGTACCAGGAGTAATTTCAGAAGCTGGGACAGAAGGCAGGATAAGGTCAAAACACTGAGCCAAAAACACCTGAGCAATGCTCTTCTCACAAATACCCTCAATGGGATATTCACCCAAGTCAGAATCCATGCCAGCATCCCCTGAGAACTTTGTGATGGGGCTCCTGAGCTGCTAAAGGCTGTGCTTTTGTTGTGCTCTAGAGAGAAATCAAGCATGAAGGAAAGATTATTTGAAGCTACAGAGAAATGCCAGTAGTTCTTGCAGTGTGATTTAAATTCTGATGGAGTGTCCCAGTACTCTGCTAATCTGTCCCATTCCCAACCAGATATCTGAGATTTCACTGATAAAGAAGTGCAACACATCTTCTACCATTCCTTAGCAACACAAGGCTCCCCAGATTTTGGAACAGAAGTTTTACAGACAATTAACTGTCTAATGTCTAAAAGTCCCCCAGGTGTTATTTTGCAGTATTAACCTAAAGGAACGTGACAATCTCTGATTAGAAGATGAATTTTCATGTAATGACCTGATCAAAGTCTTAATAAAAAAAAAAAAAAAACTTTTAAAGAAGGTCTTTTTGACTGTTTCTATTTTTAGATAAACTTACAAGTCTCTTAAAGAAGATCACATCACATCACATCACATAACTACATTATCTACTTGTAGCCACAGCTAGAATCTGGGCTTTCTGCAGAAGCAACAGTACAGACAAAACAAAAAAAAAAAAAAATAAAGAAGAACATTTTTAAAAAAGGGAAATAGATTGTTTAAGAGAGACAGGATTGCTTAAGAGAGACACAGAAAATTCTTAAATAATTTAATTTTACAAATAAAGTAGGAAAAAAAAGCAAAAGCCTACAGAAATCCTTCAAACAGGGAAGCTGCAAAATTTCCATCAGCAGGGATAATTAGGGAAAGGTTAGACTGGCATGGTTTGAACTGAAATCAATGCCCTCTTGAGGAAATGGCTTGACCAGAAATCTTTTCTAGCCCAGTGTTTTGTACAGCATTCTCACCCTCTTCAGCTCTTCTATGCCAATTACAGAAGCTGAAGCTGCACAATGGGAATTTTGCACACCTGATTTTGAGCAGGGCAAGGGGTTCCTCTGTGTCAGACCTGCAGGAACCAGCAGAGTTTTCTGTGGCTCCATTTTCTGTTTCCACAGATCCTCCAGCTGTTCTGGGCTGGGTGATTGTCACTCCCACAGCCTGGACACGTGGCTGTACCTTAGCCCTTGGTTCATCCAAAATTTCTTCTCTGTAACCATGAATATCTGAGTTAGATGCCACAGAGGCACTTTCCTACAGGGAAAGGAGTTGGATGCAGGCTGTAAAATGAGATTTTTGCTTTGCTCTTCATGCAGGAGTTTAGAGATAAAGACGAGGTTTCAAATTTTTTTAAAACAAAGTCTATAATGTTCTTTGTGTTATCTTCTGCACATGGAGGAACTCCTGTGTCAGGAAATGGCCTAAAAACAACCAGACAGCGAGCAACAAACTTAAAAAATGTTAAATATTATAAATTGCTTTAATTTCTGCATCCCATACTACTATTCATCAAGCAGCTTTCTCCTCTCTTTCTCCTCTCTGCCCCTGAACCTACCCTGTAATTAAGTAGGGATCACCTGGTTGTTCAGGTTTGCTGGGTTAGATCCTGACCTGAGACATTTATACTCAAAACCAGGTGTGCAGTGAGTTTCAAGTGCTTAATCAGGTCCTAAATTAAAAGATGATACTGTGTTCAAGGTCCTGGCTTTTATCAGAGATGGCCTGTAAACATCCCACTTCACCTTTAACGTGCTATATTTAGAAACTAAACCATCTTAAGCAACTATTCCTTAATATTGTTATTGTTAATATTATCTCTTCATTTTTAATTAAATCATGTTTGTGTATAATTTTCATGCTTATGAAGCCTTGGTAGACCTTCACAAGGCTTTGGCTGAGGCTCAGCAGCACAAGTGGCTTTATCTGTCCCTACTGGGCAGTTTTCCTCCTTTACTCTCACACCTTCTCTCTCACTGGTTTCAGATGTGTTGCACATTCCTTATTCCCAAGACTGAGAGCTCTGCTATTTTTCATTCCTACAGATCCCCACCAGACAGAGCCCTGAGCCTCTCATGAGCATCCCTGGTGCTGCAGCAAATGCAAATTCCTCACGCAAGGCTCGAGAGCTCCCCTCCTGCTGGGCAGCTTTGCTCTTGGCCACTGTGCCATTAGCATTCCTAATTTCCAGGAAAAGCTTGGGAATGAGAAGCAGGCACAGAAAAAGCTCTGCAGTGTGGAGGGCAGAAGCTGCTGCCCAGCAGTGTTTGCAATAGGCCTCTCCACTGGGAGCTCTGCTCACTCATCTTCAAACCCCTGGCTTGCTTTCAGAGCCTGGTCTCCAGACCTTTGCCCCTCTGAGGACTGGCCCAGCCTCTGTGGCAGTGGCCACTTCTGCTCAGGAATAAAGAAATGCAACTGGGAAAGAGCATGCCCAGAGTGGGAAGTGGTCCTTGGAAGTGTTCAAAAGGTGTGTGTGGATGAGGCACTTGGGACTGTGGCTGAGTGGTGGGAGTGGTGGGAGTGACAGTGCTGGGTTAACAGTTGAACTTGGTGGTCTTAGAGGTCTTTTACAGCCTGAATGATTCTATGGTTCACTTTCTTCACACAGAAAACATCTGTGAAGTCTCTGTCCCTGGGGCTGTGATGTGCCTTAGACCCTGGTGGCAACCAGGACTCCAGGAGAGTCTGGAGTTCACAAAACATGACCTGTCTTTCTTTCCTGCTGCCACCATGCTGGTGTCACTGTGCCCTGTTGCCTTACAAAGCTTGGGGATAAAATGAGAAGTTCTTACTGAGCTCTTTCATAATTATTTATGTATCATTCAACGCATAGAGATTAGGGAAAATATAGATTTTTTTTGTCAGCGTCTGCCTCACAAACCAAAACAGCCACAGGAATTTTGCTGCTTCCCAAGATGACAGGAAAAATCAGAGACATCTCATTGTGCACGAGTCTGTTCTAACTGTGCATTTCAATTACTCTTGCTGTTGAAAACATCTTATCCTGCATTTACTAAAGAATCAACATCTCCGCTTGCCCGACCCCAAATTTCCCTTTCCTATCCTTAATCAGTGCAGCTGGCAGAAACAGCCTTGATTATCTTCCATAAGATCTGATATTGATTTGAAGAAAATGCCTGTCTGAGGAGGAGCTGAATTCAGAGTGTGAAAATCAGGACCAGACAGGAATTACATCCTCTTTCTACTGCCCATGGAAACAGGCAGAGAAGGAGGTTGAAACACTGGAGGAATCAGAAGAAGGAAGTTTGTATTTTTCTACAGCACAGAGAGTAAAGTCCCATGCAGTTGCCAGAGACATCTTTCAAAACACCTCTGCCAGGAAAAAAAGTTCTATTTAAAATGGAGAGATGTAATTACACTAAATTGTGCAGAGGTAAATGAGACTCAGTCATGCATGAGGGTCTTAGGAGGATAAAATGGGGCAGATTCTGTGGTTTCCATGGGATTAGTCTTCCTGTCCATCAATTTGATCTGAAAAGCTGGGCTGAGCAGTCTTCCTGGCTTTTATTATTATAGCATCAGGAAATTGCAGTGACTTGAGAGGCTACCCACAAACCAAAAAACACTTTTACAATTCTCAGACACTTTTGCAGCCTTTCAACAAAATTTAGGGATTTAAAGTGGCTGCCTTATGATGTTCTGTGCATTTTCTGAGTTGTGTTGTAAGTGCTGCCAATTGATTAAATGAGCTGCTTTTATTTATTTCTGTCTTCAAGTCCTGCCTTTTTACCACCATCACTACCTGCAATTTTTTGGGAGTTAAGGTAGGAAAGTGAAGACATCTTCTCTGTGACTAGCAGTTTGTGATCTAGCAGGGATGAAACACTAATGGATCCCCTGAGGAGCAGAGAATGAGGGCTTGTGCTGTACCACAGCAAGTAGAAGAGAACATCATAAAGGGTGGGGAAGCCAGAAAATGACCAAATTCATCTACAACAGTAAAAGGCTGTTGAAGGCAAAGCTGGTGGGACAGTGGGGACAGGATCTAGAGGAGTGCAAAGGTTCTTTTTCTGAGTGCTTGCCTCTTGTCCATGCTGTTATTTTCTTTTAATGAATCTGTGTGCAGACAAATAGATCCCTAAATCATTAATTTGAGTAGCAAGGGGGTTCTGATCTCTGTGCATATGCAAACACAAGCACATGGATTAACCATTTTATTCCAGGCACTGTTGGGGCATCAGAAGGAGGTGAACAAGTGAGGAAAGAGTACAGGAGGTCCTGACAGCAGAAGAGCCCACAATCCTCCTTTGAACAGAGCTAGAACACAGATAAGTTTGGCAAGTGTTTAGGAAAGTCAAGGGCAGGCCTGAGCAAAATCTCTGCCTCTCATATTTCCAGAGAGCTGGAAGTCAATTGAAATAACCTTTCAGTGTCAGTTTACATACCTTCAGAAACACAAAAATTGCTGCATTTGTGAGAGCTGGAACACCTGCAGGAACCTGGAGAGATACAGAATCTCAGCAAACAAAAGCACGGGAGAGCCCTCTGAACTTGGCTCTGGAATCTGCCTCTGGAGAACACCTTGGGAGAGGTGCAGGATGTTGTACTCTGTGATTTCCTCTGCAAGACAGGACCGAGTAAAAAAACTAGCTGGTGTCCTAGAATCATGCCAGGCATCTCCCCATCCAAACCTCATGAAATCTCAGATGGATGCCAGGACAGGTTTTCTCTACATTTACCATAGCTGGGGCCTTTTCTTGTCTCCTTGTCTGCATGTGGCTGGGCTCAGATGGGTAATTCAGGCTCTATTCTATCTATCCTCAAAGCTTTCTGCATCACAGCCTTTGCCTGGTCTTTGAAGCTGCTAAATTTAAGCAGGAGCTGCTGTTTTTCAAGCTCTCTTGTGTCTATTACCTCTCTGTAGGCTCACAGCTCCCAGACTCCCCTGAACCTTTATTGCAAAAACAAACTCCAGTCCCTGTGACTTTCATCCATGGCACTCTGCAAACGAAGGCAAATGTGTTACATGAAAACAGATTTGCTTTTTGTCCCTGGAAACCTGAAAAGGGGGGGGAAATGTCCAATTAAGAGTAAGGTGAAGTTATTTTCATTCCTTTTTTAAAAGCTTAATGAAGTCCATGGGAAATACAGAAATACAAAGTGACCAACCTACTTTAGTGGAAGCTGTCTCTGACCTTGAGAGGAGGTAGGAACTAGATGAACTTTAACATCCCTTCCAACTCAAAGCATTCTATGATTCTACAACAGCTCTGTCATGACTGAATGCAACAGCACCAGGAAAAAAAAAGAAATGAGACCCAGGTCTGAGTTACTGCAGCTCCATAAGCTGTAGATCAGTCACTGACCAAAAAATTTGAGAAGGTTTGCATTGACACAATTCTCCTCACTTGCTGTATGCCAAAAGAAGTCCCTGTGAGGGATAACCTGGGCAGCCAGTGCAGGGTGAGCTCACTTTGCCTTGGAAACCCCACTTCCTGAGGGGGCCTCAGGGATGACCCTTTTAACAAACTATTTAAAATCCTGACACAATGAAATTTGGCTCCAAGGTAATTTCCTGGAAGTCACAGAAGAAAGGGTAGCAACATCAAAGTGATATCACAAGCCTACTGTCTACTTTTTAATTTCTCTTAAGGACCAAGTATCAACTCAACAGGAAAATATGATGCAAAAGGGCCTGTCTGGATGCTGCTGGTACTGCAGGTTTTTTCCCCATAAGCTGTTCTATTTTCCTGACAGACTGCAAATGCTCTCTGCCTTTCTCAGAGCCCTTAATGCATCACAAATCTGCAGCAGCAGAGTTTCCCTGGGACAGATCCCTTTGCTTGGCTGTGCAGCTCAGGTTGGAGGGAGTTTTAGATTAATGGAGCCTGTCACTTCTACAGTAACAGCTGTTGCTCACAAAATTGGACATTTTCCAGCTAAACACTGCTCTGAACAGTGGAGTAAATAGAGGCCATTTAGCAGAGGCAAGAAGCTCAGCACTGCTGGAGGATCAGCACTGTCACAGGTGACAGGTGTCCTCTGAGTGGGGAGTAAGGTCAGGCAGCAGCAGAGTCCCCCCATCTGCTGCTTCTCCAGCACTAATTGTCAGCCTTATGCTTTACATTGGTGATTGCCTCGGGTCACATCAAGCCCTGATGTCTCTTGTCTGGAATAAGCCTGCGGAAAAGAGAACAGAAATTTTTGAAAGATGTTTGCAAGCTGTTTATCCAAGCAGCCAGACACTGGAGGAGCTCACCAAGGGAAAGGTGTAAGCCCTCCCTGAAAGAGCTTTCAAAAATAGGCTCAATGAGCTGCTGTGAGGTGACAGCTCTGTTTGTTACATTTCCATGAAACAAGGAGACAGCTTCAAAATTCCTCTGTTTCTTCTGAAACACTGAGCTGCTAAAAGTTGCTGAACTGCCCTGCTAAAAAACACAAATATATTGAAATGGTTAAAAAAAATCAATGGTCCAGCCATATGCTTATCTGAGTAGATTATATTTAAATATCACAAAGAATCATTAAATCATTAAATCATGTTGGAAGGGACCTTGAAGATCATCCAGTTCCAAACCCCTGCCATGGATAGGGACAGCTTCTACTAGACCAGGTTGCCACAAGCCTCTTCCAACCTGGCTTCAAACACCTTTAGGGATGGGGCATGCACAAAATAATAACAATAAATAATAATAAAAAATATTCTTCCAATATCAACATGAGGGTCTAGACTTGACCTGCTGTGAAAGACATTACTCTCTTCAGAGCATTTTCTGTCAGGGACATCACAGCAGAACAATTCTGGAGACATTCCCCAAGAAAGCCCAGAGATGGGAGGTGATGGCAGTGCTCATATTCCAGCAGTGAATTTGTGGCAGAAATTGCCAGCTGAGGAACCATGCCCAAAATCCCAGGGTCATCTCATTCCAACCTCTGCCATGGGCAGGGACCCCTTCTACTGGACCCAGTGCTCAGAGCCCCATCCAGCCTGGCCTTGGACACTTCCAGGGATGGGACATCCACAACCTCTCTGGGCAACCTGTGCCAGTGCCTCACCACCCTCACAATAAAGAATTTCTTCCTAATATCTAATCTGAACCTGCCCTCCTTCATCATTGTCCCCTGCTCTCTCAGTACATGCTCTTGCCAAAAGTTGCTCTCCAGCTCCCTTTATCTACTCCCAATGCCCCAAAATATCAGTGCATACTACAGAGCCCATCTCTGGCCAAGAGTTTGTCCCAAACTGCATTTTCACATCAACTGTTATCATGTTCTTTGCAAGAAGAAATGAGAAGAACATGAGAAGAACATGAGAAGAGCATGAGAAGACATATCTATGAGCTCCATTTTAAAAGGACACAGTACCCTCAAGCAATGTTCAGGTCTGGGCTTTGCTTTTAAAAGTATTGAATGAAAGGCAGTGCCTGTGGGAAAGGGAATGCTGATGCATTTCTTTGTTTGTCAGACATTGCAGGGCTTAAAAAAAGCTTCATTATACTCATATCTACTCTATATCTAACTTTTAGTGAAACAAGTCCAGAAAATGCATAGAATTTCATCATCATCATCTTTGGTATCTTGTCTATTGAGTAGTGAGGCATGACCAAAAAGTCCCTGAAATCAGATCCTAATTTTCAAAAAGGTTGACGCTGACAGAATTTTCTCACAGGTTTGCACTGAGATAAACACCCCAGAAAGCTGCTGGCATCTGATCTTCAAGGCACTCCTTGGCAAACAGACCCCCTTCTCTCTCTCATGGGGGTTTGTTTGAGTGCCTCCCATGAGAGGTCAGAACTGATGTGTGAAGGGTGCACCCACACCACACATGCAGGGAGTGATTCCTCAGCTCCCTGCCTGCGAGTGCCAGAGCTCTGTTCCCTCACACAGCAGATTCCCTTCTGTTTTATTAGCTGAAACTCAGCCTTGTATGAAACACAAAGAAATGAACTCCCAGGCCCTTTTTTTCCCTGCTCCTTTGTCAGTGCCTGTGCTCTCATGCCAGCTAATTTAGAGGGGAAAATGTGCTGCGAGCAAAGGGAGCAAAACAAATTATTCTCCTTTCACTTCAGATCGCTGCCAATTTCTCGATTTAAACTGCATTTGCATTGAGCATCTCAGTGCAACCTCACAGGCACAAACAGGAGAGGCCCCACCAACACTCCTGCTCTATCACCATCCCCTCAATTAGAGATCAGCTCATCACTTGCTGAAAACGTGCTGGGTTTATGACTTTTCTGTGACAAACCACACTCTGTAGAGGTCTTTGTATCAAGCTATAGGCAGTGTCTTACACACAAATGTGTGGGTGGCAGTAAGATCTCCAGAGCCATAAGGAAAGCAACATAACAGACACTGCAGATGGAAATTCCTGTTATATCCACATCCCAGAAAACCTCTGGTGCACCATCCACAGAGCTGTTTCCCAAATCAACAGACCTTGGCAAGTGCTTCAAGCTGATAGGTAAAGGAAAATGAGGCAACATCAGCCTGGAAAAGACCATGGCAGCATGATAATTCTGCCACAGAGCAGAGACAGAGAGAGCAAGGAGGAATCTGCCCATCTTGCTGCCTCTGTCCTGCTGGTGCTGCAATGGTGAGCAATGACTCCACACTGGTATCCACACATTTGCTCCTGTTTCACTGTGTGATGACAAGCAGCTCTGGGGAAGGGTGGGAGAAGGGAGCAGTGTGGGCAGGAAATGAGGGAGTAGGATTTGGAGAGAGGAAGAATGCTAATGTGCAGCTGGAGAGGGATGTGGTCATAATAAAACAATGATAGAGTGAAAAAAAAGAGAAAAAAAATTAAAAAGGAAAAAAAAAAGGAGGGAAAAATCCAAAACTCGTATGCTTTAATTATTTAACCGAAGAATCCTGAGGACACTGAAAGTCCTTGTCAGGTCAGTGTCCAGTAGGACCCCTTTAATAAAGCCCATCAGCAGCATTGCCATCTGCCCTGCTTCCACTGAATGTGTCACCAGAAATTCAAACCATTTTAAACTTGCAGCCTCTGCAGGGAGCTGCTGTCCGTGGGTCTCACTGATGGCTTGAGCACAGTGGGGACAGAGGGGACACTGAGCTTGCTTTAGGTACTTCCATGCCTTCATCTTTCTGCCTCTCCATCCCTTCATTCCTCTATCCCTTCATCCCTCCCAGGGAAAGCAGCAGGGACAAGGCTTGGCTGGGCCTGCCCTTCTGTTGTGACTTGTTGGAGGAACACATCCTTCCTCAGTCCCATCAGACACTCCTCCCACTGCTGCACTTTATTCTCTAAAGGGGATAAGACAGAGAAAGAGAATAAGAATGGGCTTCAGATTCTCCCATGGAGCAAGTTCAGAGCAAACCCAAGAGAGTTCATCATTAAGCTGGGGAACTCTTCACCACAGGATGCTGTAGGTGCTGAGAAGTGGTGAGTGTTCATGGGTATGTTCATGCCAAGAGAGCCACTGATTTTACAAAATACACAGAAACCAGTCCAGCTCAGGAAATCTCTGAACAACAAGTGGTTGGATGCCAGAAGAATAATTTAGTGAAATGTGTTTACCTTGTTCTTATACAAAAGCTGCCATAGACAGGATGTGAGGCTGCAGAGCCAACAGAGCCTCTCTCGTGTCCTGTCATCCCAGGACTTGTTCCATACTCCATGGAAGCAGTATCTCCTCTTCCTTTCAGTAAACATACAACCCTTCCCTCCAACAGGCAGCTTTTGGTTTTTAGGTATGACCAATACCATCCCAATCCCTGACTTTTATCATCAGAGCCAGGACATTCCCTCAGACTCTGCTTTCCCAAATTGATCCCGTACTTCCAATGCCATTTCAATCACTCGCAGTCCCCAGGGACAATGACACCAGCTCCACATTAGTCCCAGTAGTGCTTTACTCCTTCTGCCTCAGGCTCCCCACCAAGAACCTCAGATTCCCAAAGTCAGGTTTGGCAGATGGAAGGAAGATGTAAAAGCAGAGAGAAGTGATTTGGGAAAGGAAGAGTAAGTTAAATCCACAAAACCAGCAAGATATCTTCTTTCTGCTACTTTAAAATCTGCACTGTTTTTTACTCCGAGCTTACACTTTCTTTCCTAGTCACCAGTGCCAACATACCCTCAGAAAAGATGCCTTTAAAGCTTTTTTCCTTGATAAAATGCTATTTTTGTTGTGAGGTGTGATGAGTACCTTAAAAATCTCTTGTACCCCTGTCAAAGACAGAAATCTATCTAGGGAAGAGATCTTTTCTCAGGAAACAGCATGAGCTCAATCCAAAGTATGCCTATCACACGTAATTGCTTCCAATAACTTGGACTGTCTTAGTCTTGGCAGCTGATGGCCAAAAGCATCTTGTGTAAAGGGAGAAAGTGCAATATTTACAGGTTGGCTTAGGGCATCTCATTTAACAGTTCACAAACTATTCGGGTTTTGCTTGCCCACAGATTTACCCCCCACTTGCTCAGACAAACGTGTCTGCAGGCAATACATGTGCGAAGATTGACCAAATGCCATTGACTCAATTCTCCTGCCAGAAGGGAGGTGTAATGTACACCCAGTACCCATTCAAGCACAAAAATTTCATAAGTCCCACCCTGGGGTTACAGCATCTTCCTGCAGAGTCATAAAAAGTTGTTTGCTCTGATGACAAACATCACCACAGCAGCGAATTTGCCTTTTCATGCAGCATTGCTGGGCACGGCTCCTTTTTTCATTTTGTGAAAACGGCTCTTTATTAGATTTCTGTGATGCTGAAACTCCACCAGAGAGGTTTGTGTGTTGGGAGAGAACAGGGGACAGGCAGGAGACCCTGATTAATAGGACAATGATGAATTGTGTCCGTGACCTGAGTCATTATTTGTGGTTTTTTTCACCTCGATCTGAGAGCTGCCTCGGCAGAGCAGCCACTCGGTCAGGCCACTGCCAAGTCACAGGGCACTGAGAGATGCACTTTCCTGTGCAGGAACAGTGGTTATTTTTTATTTCTGACACATTTCAGGGCTCTGTACTGTTCTCCCTACAGCAGGAGAGGGAGGTGAGACCCTGCTAAGATCACACACTGGTCCATGCTCAGAATATTTATTTCACAGGACAAGAGTGAGGGGAGGCAGTACACGACATGCAGATCAAGTATCATGCACAGAGGTTGCAGAGGTTGTCATCACAAGTTTGACAACATGTTTAACAGCTCTCCTGGCATGCTCTGACTACAGAGGCATCCCTGTTCTGCATCCAAGCCTTTGGCCACTGTGGTCTGCACTGGAAAAGTGAGAAGCAGCCAGGCTTGGGCACTGATTTATCACTGACTGGACCACTTCCACCTTGGAGCAAATTTCAAGCCTTTCAAGGAGATCTTTCCCAAGCAATGTCTAAATATCTTCTGAGGAGTAGCACAGGCCAGGGACTGCTCCCAAAGGGCAGAATGAGTTGCCCTTTCCAAGTAAGGATGTTTAATCATACACATGCCAACCTGCCATGTCCTGTGGACCGAACAGTGGACTTTGCCCCTTATTTGTCCATAAAACATTGTCATAGAAACCAGACTCTAGATACAGCTGCATTTATTTAGGGATGAATATTATAGCCCAGTGCTATTTTGGAGAGAAAATTTATAAAAAATAAAAACAAGCAGATCTTCTTCCTCCCTACATCTTGAAGACTTTTGTCCACTGTAGCAAACCACAAAGAGACAACTGCTCATCTGTGACCACTGAAGGCCACCCCTCCCCAAATACACCTNTTAATAGCACAATTGTGATTTTGGCCCGTGTCCTGAGTTTTTATTTGTGTTTTTTTTCACCTCGATCTGAGAGCTGCCTCGGCAGAGCAGCCACTCGGTCAGGCCACTGCCAAGTCACAGGGCACTGAGAGATGCACTTTCCTGTGCAGGAACAGTGGTTATTTTTTATTTCTGACACATTTCAGGGCTCTGTGCTGTTTTCCCTATGGCAGGAGAGGGAGGTGAGACCCTGCTAAGATCACACACTGCTCCATGCTCAGAATATTTATTTCACAGGACAAGAGTGAGGGGAGGCAGTACACGACATGCAGATCAAGTATCATGCACAGAGGTTGCAGAGGTTGTCATCACAAGTTTGACAACATGTTTAACAGCTCTCCTGGCATGCTCTGACTACAGAGGCATCCCTGTTCTGCATCCAAGCCTTTGGCCACTGTGGTCTGCACTGGAAAAGTGAGAAGCAGCCAGGCTTGGGCACTGATTTATCACTGACTGGACCACTTCCACCTTGGAGCAAATTTCAAGCCTTTCAAGGAGATCTTTCCCAAGCAATGTCTAAATATCTTCTGAGGAGTAGCACAGGCCAGGGACTGCTCCCAAAGGGCAGAATGAGTTGCCCTTTCCAAGTAAGGATGTTTAATCATACACATGCCAACCTGCCATGTCCTGTGGACCGAACAGTGGACTTTGCCCCTTATTTGTCCATAAAACATTGTCATAGAAACCAGACTCTAGATACAGCTGCATTTATTTAGGGATGAATATTATAGCCCAGTGCTATTTTGGAGAGAAAATTTATAAAAAAAAAACATAAGCAGATCTTCTTCCTCCCTACATCTTGAAGACTTTTGTCCACTGTAGCAAACCACAAAGAGACAACTGCTCATCTGTGACCACTGAAGGCCACCCCTCCCCAAATACACCTTCCAACTGGAATTAGGACCATGACAAGGACTTGAGATAAAGAGGATACTCTTGTCCAGTCATCCGAGGTCTGGGGAGAAGAATGTGCCCACCACTGATACTGGAAGAGACACTGGAATGCTGATGGCTCAAACATTCAGGGGGAAGCTGTCCATGTGCAAAGTACCTGCCCAGGGGCAGAGGGCAAGCACAGCCCACCTCAGGCTACAGCTGGTGTTGAACAAGATAAGGAAAGAGGCAAATCAGCATCCAGCTGAAACTCTCTGCCTCAGGGGAGATTCTTGGGCATTCCCACTGAATCTGAGTGGGTATAAATCCAATANTTCTTTATCAAGGCAGGAATTTCTTTTGAACAGATCAATACAGTCCTGCTCTGACTTTCCTCTATGTGTGAAGATGGGCTTTGCACCACTGCTGTCAATTTTTTGAGATGGGATCCATCATAATTTACATGAAGGCCTGTGAGTCAGGCAGCTCTCTCCAGTCAAGAAACTTCCCAGCCAAGGAGCAATTCACAGTCAAATCCATTGCCACTTGTCTCTTTAGCCAGATCTGGGGTTTTTTTGGTTTCTTTGCCTGCATTCAGACATATGCACCTGCCTAACAGGATGCAAGAGCAGCTGTACTGACCACACTTCAGTGGGATGATTCACACTCTTGTTCCTGCAAGGCTGGGATTTGCATTAGTAGGAATTTTAGATTTTTTTGGTGGCTGTATTCATCTAATAAATCAGACATTTCTGACCAGTGTTTAATTGTGGATTAAACTGCCAGAAGAGATGCAAAAAATGGGTATTAATAAAATAGTCTGGAGCTCTACAGGACATAAAGGGANGCTGCCAAAAAAGATGCAAAAATGTGTTTTGATAAAATAGTCTGGAGCTCTACAGGACATAAAGGGAAGCTTTAAAGATGTGAAATCAGGTCCACAAACAGGATTTCAGAAAGAGAAGTAAATAAGCAATTCCTTTTCCCTCCACGAGTAAGCAAACAGATGGGAAATGATGCAGAGACTTCAATAGGAAGACTCATGAAGCTGTGGTCCTTAGGAAAAAGCTGCAAGATCCATTCAGATGTGTCTCCCTTGTTCATAAAACAGAGGCAACCCTAAATGCTGGGTGAAATCCTACTCTGTTGGATGCAGCATGGGGAATTCCTCCTTTCTCTTTCATCTGGGGTTTCTTGTTTTTCTTGCAGGAGACCAGGGAGACCTTTCCCCATCTCCTTTCCATATCAGTGCTGCAGAGCTGAATGTGAGCAGACCCAGGCTGGGTTTACCAAGCAGCTTTTCACCTCATTGCTGGGGACTCCTCTGAAGTTTGCCAGACACTGTGGGTGACCATTTCTCTTTGTGGCAAAAAAAATCCACAAGCAGAGCCTTTGCTGGCATAAATTACCAGTTTGCAGCATCTGAGGACTTGCTTCTACTTTGATCACTCAAAGGTGGCACTTCAATCCATTTCTGATGTGTCATCCTGGGAGGTGTGAGCAGCCATCTCTACTTTCCCTCTGTTCACAACTTAGTGGTGATGTTACAGTGTTCAACAGGTCCTGAGGCTGGGATAGGGAAACCTCAGAGCAAAAAACTTTTTCCAAACATCTCAGACTCTCTCAGATGAGGAAGTTGAGGTTTTTACAGAGCAAGAAGTGTTTCAACCTAGGAATAATCGCCTGAAATGCTGTTGAAAAAGGAATTTATAACTCCTAAGTGTTCCAGATCTTGCTAAAATAACTCAAGTTTCCATTCTAAATTCACAGCTGCCTTCTTTCTTGGTAACTTGACTGGCTCAGAACATGCTAGGGGAACATTGAAGTTGACCTTCCAGGCACATTAACTGCACAGAAACTCTTTCTCAACCCTCAGACTCCTCTGAGACCATCCAGTAGAAGCCAATTACTATATCTGGTAGTTTTCAAAGCATTATAATGCACAAAACTTTCACGTATACTGAGGGTTTAATCTTTTCGTTAGTTGTTGTGGTTGTAATCTTCCTAATTTCTAATTGTAAAAATGCATTTCTACAAAGAGCACATGTCAGAGCAAATTCTTATAAAAAGCATCTCTTTAGGAACTTGTATTCATTCCATACAGCATTGGGCAGGGATAAGATTATCTCACACCTAAGAATATCTCTGGTACATTTAAGGCACAATAACTATTGATTCTCTTGCGCAAACAGAAAAGTAAATATGACTGAGATGATTTCACTGCTTTGAAAGTTCCAGGAAGGAAGAAGAATAAATAAATTCAAACCAGCCAGCGTGTGTTTTGTCAGATGAAATCAGGCGGGAACAATATGTGCTTTCTGAAAATATAAGAGAGTCTTAAATGCAATGAAAAGATTCATTTGTTTGGTTTTAAACAAGAAGGAGACAACAAAAGCACAGTTGTATCCACTGATAGTCACTCTCTGGGCAGATGTGGTTGGTAGTTTCAGTTATGTACAATACATTGAAAGGAAACTTAGGAAAAGTTAAATAGGCAGTTTAAGAGGAAAAGAACAAATAACTGAGTAGTCTGAAAGCAGGAATGTCAGCAAATATTGTCTTTCTGAGGGTCAGAAAGGCATCTGAAGGTGAGTAGCACCAGGAGTGCACACTCACAAAGTGCAGTGTGGGCACTGAATGGGTTGGGTTGGAAGGGACCTTAAAGATTCTCAAGTTCCAACCCCCTGCCATTGGCAGGGACATCTTCCACTAAACCAGGTTGCTTAAAGTTCCATCCAACCTGGCCTTGAACACTTCCATCCACAACTTCTCTGGGTCAGGAAAGAATTTCTTCCTCAAAGCTAATCTAAATCTGTCCTCTTTCAGTTTAAAGCCATTCTCCCTTGTTCTGTCACTCCATGGCCTTGTCCGAAACCTCTTTCCAGATTTCTTGTAGCCCCTGCAGGTATTGAAAGGCTGCAACCAGGTCACATTTTTAGGACAAATCAGTAGCTGCAAGTTCTGGATTCAAAACAAAGGTGTCCTAATCCTGAGTTTAATTACAGAGCAATTTCTTGAACTGGACCTCAGTCTGGTGAGCTGGGGCAGCAGTTTCCTTGCAGGAGATAACATTTTTCTTCTGAGATGCACAATGAGTTGGCACTATCCATTTTACTCCAGGTCAGAGAAGGATCTCACACATCTACAGGCACAGGGAGTGAAAAGGTCCTGATATCCAGTGTCTGTGCCCAGGGTGTCCAGGGAGACCAAGCAATCAAACTGGTTGATGGATTCAGGATGTGCTCATGCCCAATCATGGTCTCCTCTAGATACTTTCTCCCCAGGGCAACTGTGCCTGTACTCCCATCACAGCCCCACCATGGCCATTTAGGGCTGATAATCATGTTCTTTCCCAAAAATACACTGCATTGTTTCTCCCTTGTCTGGCAGCTTCAGTGAAGCGCTGAGGAAGCAGCAGGAATGAGTGCATTCGCCCACCACATAAATTCCTGAAAGAAAAGGTTATGCAAATATTTCATTTCCACAGCAGCAGGCTTTGACCTCAGGGCAACCTTTGTGGCTGTGTTATCTCTGCTAAAGGTTTCCAACTCTGCTCAGATCTGGCATGTGAGATTAATAGCCATGTAAAGGGGTTAGGGCTTGTGCTGAAATATTGTTGAAAGGCATCACAGTGATTCCACTGACTCAAGAGAAAGGAGTCTTGCTATACAGCTCCAGTTTGGCCAGTGGGATGATTTCATTCCTGCTTCTTCAGGATTAAAAATTCAGGCTCTTCCTGCAGTGCCCTGACATACAGCTGCTCCAAGGTTCCCAGTTCTCAGTACATGGGTGTATAAGGGAAGCAACCATATTCATTTAACCAGACTCTTTGAAAGGCTGAGAGAATTTGGATTGTTGAGTCTGAAAAAGAGAAAGGCTCTGGGGAGACCTTGGATCCCCTTCCAGTACCTGAAGGAGTCTCACAAGGGATCTGGAGAGACATTTTACAAGGGCACATAGTGACAGGACAAAGGGGAATTGCTTTCAGCTGAAAGAGGGCAGATTTAGACTAGATATTAGGAAGAAATTCTTCCTAATGAGGGTGGTGAGGCACTGGAAGATTGCCCAGAGATGTTGTGGATTCTGCAGCCCTGGAAGTGTTCAGGGCCAGGCTGGATGGGGCTTTGAACAACCTGTTTTAGTAGAAGGTGTCCCTGCCAGTGGCAGGGGGTTGGAACTCAATGATCCTGGGATTCTGGGCACATCTCCTCAGTTGGCAATTTCTGCCACAAATTCACAACTTGTGCTGGAACAATAGCACTGCCATCACCTCTCATCTTTCCTGGGGAATATTTCCAGAGCTGTGCTGATGTGATGTGGCTGCCAGAAAACGGTCTAAAATGGGTAATGCCCTTTACAGCAGGTCAGTTATAGACCCATATGTTAAACTATGTATTAAACACTTTTGGGAACAAAAGTAGTAAGGAAAACCTAGTACAGTCCAAGATCAGTTATTTGGCTCAGGGCCAGCACACAGTAAGTTTTCTTGCATTAGGGACTCACTCTGACAGAGGTGTGATCCTCACAGTTAATGGCTTTTGATAGAATTTCCCCCCCACACTTTTAATTTATCCATGGCTGTTTTACTGCCTCCAGACTTCTGGCATTCTCACTGACCCGTGACAATAAATTAAAAATACTCTTAAAAAAAAACAATGTGCAGAAATGAAGAAAAATACTGTTTGATGTGCAAACATTGAGATTTCTCTCTCTCTCTCTGTGTCCCTCTATTCATCTGATTTTCTGTAGACTCTACTGTTATTCTGCTGGACAAATACTTTCTCCTGTGTCCCTGCTGTGGATACATCCTTGTAGGTGGCTGTCCTTGAAGCCAGGCCCTCACAGACTTCAGCACATTTAACTTTCCTCTCCAGCTTTGGTTTATCTGTTCCCTATGAAGGTGACAGTCCTGCAATCCCTCTTCATTAAAACAGGCAGCTGAAGAGGAAAGTGACTCCCTGCATGTGTTACCTCCGGCACTTGACCAGCTAAATGACAACTTGTTGCCTCAGGAAAGGGCAACTCCTTCATCTCCCACAGCTCTGTACATCACCCAGTGTGAAGTGCATCTCCTGCTGGTCCCAGTGTTTGGGATGTCCTTATATCTGCAGGTGTCTGTACGAGCACACTGGATACAAACAATTACACGGGGTATGAGTATTGCTCATTCTGGCGTGTCACCTTCAAGTTCAGCAAAGNATCCAGTGTCTGTGCCCAGGGTGTCCAGGGAGACCAAGCAATCAAACTGGTTGATGGATTCAGGATGTGCTCATGCCCAATCATGGTCTCCTCTAGATACTCTCTCCCCAGGGCAACTGTGCCTGTACTCCCATCACAGCCCCACCATGGCCATTTAGGGCTGATAATCATGTTCTTTCCCAAAAATACACTGCATTGTTTCTCCCTTGTCTGGCAGCTTCAGTGAAGCACTGAGGAAGCAGCAGGAACGAGTGCATTCGCCCACCACATAAATTCCTGAAAGAAAAGGTTATGCAAATATTTCATTTCCACAGCAGCAGGCTTTGACCTCAGGGCAACCTTTGTGGCTGTGTTATCTCTGCTAAAGGTTTCCAACTCTGCTCAGATCTGTCATGTGAGATTAATAGCCATGTAAAGGGGTTAGGGCTTGTGCTGAAATATTGTTGAAAGGCATCACAGTGATTCCACTGACTCAAGAGAAAGGAGTCTTGCTATACAGCTCCAATTTGGCCAGTGGGATGATTTCATTCCTGCTTCTTCAGGATTAAAAGTTCAGGCTCTTCCTGCAGTGCTCTGGCATACAGCTNTTTTAGTAGAAGGTGTCCCTGCCAGTGGCAGGGGGTTGGAACTCAATGATCCTGGGATTCTGGGCACATCTCCTCAGTTGGCAATTTCTGCCACAAATTCACAACTTGTGCTGGAACAATAGCACTGCCATCACCTCTCATCTTTCCTGGGGAATATTTCCAGAGCTGTGCTGATGTGATGTGGCTGCCAGAAAACGGTCTAAAATGGGTAATGCCCTTTACAGCAGGTCAGTTATAGACCCATATGTTAAACTATGTATTAAACACTTTTGGGAACAAAAGTAGTAAGGAAAACCTAGTACAGTCCAAGATCAGTTATTTGGCTCAGGGCCAGCACACAGTAAGTTTTCTTGCATTAGGGACTCACTCTGACAGAGGTGTGATCCTCACAGTTAATGGCTTTTGATAGAATTTCCCCCCCACACTTTTAATTTATCCATGGCTGTTTTACTGCCTCCAGACTTCTGGCATTCTCACTGACCCGTGACAATAAATTAAAAATACTCTTAAAAAAAAACAATGTGCAGAAATGAAGAAAAATACTGTTTGATGTGCAAACATTGAGATTTCTCTCTCTCTCTCTGTGTCCCTCTATTCATCTGATTTTCTGTAGACTCTACTGTTATTCTGCTGGACAAATACTTTCTCCTGTGTCCCTGCTGTGGATACATCCTTGTAGGTGGCTGTCCTTGAAGCCAGGCCCTCACAGACTTCAGCACATTTAACTTTCCTCTCCAGCTTTGGTTTATCTGTTCCCTATGAAGGTGACAGTCCTGCAATCCCTCTTCATTAAAACAGGCAGCTGAAGAGGAAAGTGACTCCCTGCATGTGTTACCTCCGGCACTTGACCAGCTAAATGACAACTTGTTGCCTCAGGAAAGGGCAACTCCTTCATCTCCCACAGCTCTGTACATCACCCAGTGTGAAGTGCATCTCCTGCTGGTCCCAGTGTTTGGGATGTCCTTATATCTGCAGGTGTCTGTACGAGCACACTGGATACAAACAATTACACGGGGTATGAGTATTGCTCATTCTGGCGTGTCACCTTCAAGTTCAGCAAAGATTCCTGAACAACCTGGGACAAGAACATGGCTGACCTGGAAATGCTTTCTCCTGTGAAGTTGTATTTTTGTTGTCCCTGCTGTCCTTCCCCCTACTTTCTGTAGCTCACCCTCTTTTAAGAAGGGTGCACACGGTTTTGAGAATTGTAACAAAATTCAAGTCAGAAAGAGCCTCAAGAAATCTTCCTATCCAAACCCCTGGTCAAAAAAGGACTCTGAGATTAGATCTGATTCCTGGAGTCCTGTCCTAGAAATCTGATTAACATCTCCAAGGATGGAAACTCCACAGACTTTCAGGGTAACCTGTTTCAGTATCTGGATTAGCATTGATAGCAAGGAAATTTTGGAAATAGAATTTCATCCCAGTTTTCTCTAACCAATGTATTTCCCCATTCTGGAACAATTTTTGGATGGGCACCTGCCTGCCTGGGCTTTCTCAGCATTGTATCTTTGTGTTTTATCAACATCTCAAACTAGTCCTCCCAGAGTTTTGGCTCCAGGGGCTGTGACTGCTTTCAGACTGATTTACTTTGGCTTCATGGGCAGCATTCTGGAATTCGCATCCTTCAGCCTTTCTGCCCTCTGATGTAAAATTTTTCTTAATACTATAGAAGAGAAAAGTCAATGGATCAAACCAGCTGTCTGAAGACCCTTCCCACATTTTTTTTCTATCTGGAATAACTGGGGGAAAGAGAGAAAGCTTTGAAACGGTCTTGCTTTTTTTTTTTTTTTAATCTTTATCAGGACTTGAAAAACATCCTGTTTTCAGGTTTCCAGATGGCCCCAGCTCTATGATCATTTATTGTGTGGACATGAGGAGGCTGGTTAGCAATAAACAAAGGTTCACAAATTTTCAAAGGAATTCAAACCACTTGTTGAAAAACTAATTAAGTATCATACAGATTAGATGCATGCTACAGTGATTGCAAATGCTTTGTGTCTCAAGTGCTATTTTAGCACAGACATCAACTTCATAGTTTTAATTTCCTAACACTCACCCTCTCTTCAGTTCCACCCAAGTGATTTATTTGGGCTTTTCAAGTGGTATAAATTAGCATAAATTGAAATGTCAATATCAGGGAAGAGAAAAAAAAAACAACAACAACCACCAAAAAAATTGCTGTCAGGAAAATTATGTGGTTTTTTTCAATTCCCTGAAGCATTCATATTTTTAACTAAGAAAGCATATCCACTTAAAAATGCTCTGACCTCGAGGAGTTTAGTTTCTCTCATAAAACAGAAGGAAATGTTTCACAAATCACTAAAGAGCTTTATTCATCAATTGGTTTTATGCAGAGCTCTACAGGACACTAACTGTTGGCTTTTGCACCTCTTCTATACACAGGCTTTAGGAGCAGAGGCATTGTCACATCAAGTATGACTGTAGTGATGCAGCTTTAAACCAAGCAGATATTTTCCATTTAAGAAAAAAGGGTTTCAGTTTTACCTTAGGACTAAAAAGGAAAAAGCCCTAGAAACTTCTTCGCTCTCCTGGAAGCCATTGGCTCAAGGCCAAGACAGAAACACAGACAGGACTCTTTACCTGTCTTAAAGAAATGTAGGCATTCTCCATTGGACAGTTTGTCAAAAACCCCACTTAAATCATCCAGTATTGAAGGAGAGCATGAACCTTCTCAGTGTTTTTTGGGATGTTGTAGCCAGGT
>VWYE01006044.1:0-96867 GCA_013398995.1 Alaudala cheleensis
CCATTCAAATAGCAAATAAAGCAACCACATTTCCAGCAGAGTTTTATTTAAGTATGGCAAGCTCCCCAAATACACTGCTTTTGACAGTCTCACATGCTTGACACCCAAAATGAGCACAGACAAACTGAAAAACAAAAATAAAAATAGGCAATCAGAATTATTGTATTAACCACTGTGGAGGGAAGAGTGGCCTATCTGAAAGCTGGGGATCAGGAAGTGACAAAATGCTTTAGAGTCAGTGATAGCCAGGTCCATCTCAGAAGGGAACATCCTCCCTAGAGTCCCTCTCCCACAGCTTTGTTGCACAAGCATGAAAACAGACACTTATTCTATCCCAAGTTCTCCTGCACTGGCTGAAAAAACATTCAGTCAATAAATGACTGACACATTGGCTCAGTGCAGATGCCTCTCAAATAAAAAGGACATGTTGGCAGCAATAGCCTGCCCCTACAGATCTCATTTCAGGAGGGGGTTGTGCCTTCCTTTGCTATTTCTGTGCTGTTGGAGCAGCTCTATCCCATAATAACCTGCAACTTAGTGTGTTATATGATCACACTGTTAATACTGGGGGTTTTGCATCTGTTCTGAAAAACAANCAGTCTTCACATGATATTTGGTTCTACATCACCACTTTCTTGCTCATCAGAAAGGCTGAATATGAGAAAACTCTGACCTTTAATGTCCATGAGAAATCATGGAGGAAAACTGAAATCCATCTGGTTCAGCCTCACAAGCTTAACCAGTGGACAGAATTTAATCCTTGGAGGAAAGCACAGGCTTTGTATACTTGAAGCAGTGACTAAACTACAGGGGAGGAAATACCAAAGAGACAGTAAAGGGGTGGTTATTAAGGCTACATGGGCTTTGTTATTCTCTCTGAAAGTACAATCACTTACAAATACTAAAGATGCTTTTAATACCTTGAAGTGACATATGAAAATTCTGCCTTTAGAAGTTGAAACTCCATTTTGAATAAAAACATCATAAGATTTTACAAAGCAGAGCTCCGCTACTTCAATAGCACTGGAATATCTGAAAAATTTCAATCGGGCTTCAGATCCCGCAGCGCTACTACAACAGCCTTGGCAAGCTTTTTGTAATGACCTTGTAGTAAAGGTGGAATATGACAGGTTTTTATTTCTACATGTCTCAGGGGTGAAAGCTTATAACCATAAATAAATGCTCTTCCCAAACTGCTGATTTATGGAGTTTCCCTAGGCTCTGTATTGGATTCACACTTTCAACATCTATACCCTTCCACTTGTTCGCTACTTTGGCCATAATACGTTGCAGGGTGTCATTTTTTGCAGATGATACCCTGAGTTATCTACTCCTCAACAAAAAAAAAAAAAAAAACCAAAAAACAAGAAAAAAAAGCAACAGCAAAGCTAATGCCTGACTGATGTTAGCAACTGAATAGCCAAGAACTTTGTGAAGACAGTGCAAAGTGAATAGCAGTGTTTTCGTCTCCTTTGTGTCCATTTATTTCATCCTGCTCCTCACATGAACAACTGCTGTGTTACTGACTTAATTCCATGATAATTTTCGGAATGAGAAATATGCTTGGCTAATTACATGTTGTGAAGAGAGGGCTTAAACTGGTAGGTTTAGACCTGTAGGTCTTGCAATTGTGTTGACTCAGTTCTGGCCAATACAATTTCTCCTGGTTTGTACGGTCTGCAGTCACAACTCTGTTGTGAACAAAACCTATTCTTCACCTATAGACTTATGTAGAATATACACAATAAACCTTATCATATGCTGTAAGAAAATCACAGAGATGGCTGGGTAGAACCAATAACGAAGATCTGGTGAAGTTCTGAGAAAAAAAATTGATTCTGAACTAAAAGATAAGGTGAGTAACTGCACAACTATCCAGGCAAAAAGAGAGTATGCTGGTACAACACCCCTCACACGATCCCTCCTGACTCAAGCTTCAAATAAGCTGATACCAATTTCATTGACATAATGAGAACAAACAAAATAAATCAAGTGAATAAAGTCCAGAGTGATCTCTGCCTCCTGGATAAGATGCTTTTGGACAGTGCATCAACTGCTACGATGATTTACATTACAGACTGAGATGCAAGTCTTAAGTAGCATGGTTAAAGTTAAATTTAATCTTATGTTTCTGAAGGAGAATCAGTCTCCTCTTTTAAAAGCAAGGCAGAAACAATACACTTCTGCATTTGTAGAAGAAATTACTCAAAGGAAAAGAAAAGGCTTTCCATGGTTCTCTAAAATAGAATTTCATTGGGATACAGATGCAATAGAAGTCAGGAAAAAGACAAAACTCAAAAATCCCCCAGATATCCAGCAGGCTACAAAAAACAGTCCTGTTATATCCAACTTGTGAGGCAAGTGAGATAGAGTTCAAGGCACTTACAGTACTTAAACTGTAACACTAAAATAGAAAAAATGTTTGAAGGTATCTCCCATTAAAAGGATATCCCCTAGAACCATCAGAAGTACAGATTTTATGCCAGTTTTTGGGAGAGAATACAGCATTGTGTGGGTACTATAGCAGTACTTTGCTTAGAGAGAAGCAGTGGGACTATGATACAAATGGTATTGCCCCTGAGGAAAAGGGAAAAAGAAGAAAAATAAAAATAGACCTTCATAGACAGCTAAAATGGGGGAAAGAAGCTAAAATGGCAGAAATCGCTACCAATCCAGTATGGTTTTATATAGATTAGATAGTATGAATCCTGCAGTACTGAAGTAGCCACATCTTCCCCTCTGCAAAAAGTCTTCTTGGGGAATCAGGAATCTTCTTGGAAATATCACCATTTCTAATCTGTGGGCCACAGGAGTCTTAGGAGCAGGAAGGGATGTTGTACTTGTCAACAAACAGATGATAAGACATCTTTCTGGAGGGCTTGCCTTCCCCGCCTGCAATAGAAGTTGGCCTTTATATTCATTTTTTCTTTATAAGATGTTGCCATAGTCATCCTCAGTGTTCAAAACCAAAAAAAAAGTAATGATGACTACAGAAAGTGTCATCAAACAAACAAAAAACCAACAAGCCCCACAAACAAATCTAACAGGAATTCTGATTCATACTTTGAAGGGTTAAAAACCAATTGCCTAACTACAGGTTTGGGACAGCCCTAGCAATAAACTTTTTAATGGCAGATGACCCTGAGTGTATCAAAGAAGTGAAAATGAGGAGCACAGAACTCCATTCCACAATTAATTAGATTTGTATGGAGAGACTTGGCCCTCTCTTCCACTTGCTGGCTGAAAATTGTCACATCAGTAGCAGATCTGGTAAGACCACTGATGGTGGAAACCATTGTTAACTGCTGCCAGAACACATCTGCAACAATATTGTCCAAAAATTGTCACAACAATGCTTCTTAAGAGACCAAGTAGTCACCAAAGAGGTGCTCAGCTAGAGCTAATGTTGATTTATAGAGATCAAGTTAAACAAATCTCATCTGGTGCATTAAGAAATGATCCTTAAAATATCCATGCACTGAAAAAAAACCACCTTTGATAGTCTATTTCAGGTGGCATCTTCAGTTTCTGCTTCATCAAATTAAGTGCCTTGAATGACCATTTTCATATTTTATTTCACCCCCCACCCTTTCAAACCCTTCTGAACTACACTTCTTGGAAATGTCCCGAGTATTCTGCCCAAAAGCATCCTGTGGCAGCATCTGCCCAGGAGTTCAAAGGAAAATCTGTCCTTCTGTGCAAAATCCATGTATTTACCCTCTCTGGAGACCACAAAAAAACTTCATGCACCTTCTTCTAGGTAATCAAAAGTCTAAGAAAGAAAATTGTGGTAAAATCAAGCAATCATAGTGCAATTCTATCCTGGAGCTGTGAAATCCTTGAGATAGTTCAATTTGACTGGGAGTCTGTGAGCAAACAGATTTAAGTGGGTTTAACTTACGTGGTAGCTAAGTCCAAATGACCTGCAGACCAGATGACCTTTCAACCTAAATTGATTCGAAATGCCTCAAAGCAAGGCTAAAGTAGAGAGTTCAACAGCTGGTCTACAGCACTTAGTACAAGTAGTCTTCAACAAAGACTGAGAAAATGCTTCAGGAAATAGCATTGAATGCAATTTTTGAGAGCAAAGGCTCTGGTGATCAGCCTACAGACAATTCCACAAGGAGGGGGAGGGAAGTGGAGAGCAGCAGGAGTTTTCCCATGCTAACAATGCACAAACAAAAGACAGGTGATCCCACAGAATATCACCTAATGATGTGCTCTGGAACCCTCAGATCGTAGGGCAGGCATGAGGTCAGCTGTGCCTTGCTGAAAATGGCAGCACAAATTCCAGACTTTGAGAAAGGAAAGATGAAGATCCATACATAAGAGCAAAGACACAAAGGACTGCTGGATTTCATATTTCAAGTGCCAAAAGAGAAACTCCCCCTGAGAATTCTCTCAGCTGTGAATGGATGTTTGCAGTGCAATATTAGAGAACTGTTTGCCAGTTAAGTGTTAGGCTTGAAAAGGAGGAGCAGACCTTTCTTTACTGCTTAGACAGGGTAATGAGAAAAGCAGTAAAGCATTATCTACTTCATGTCTTCCACCACAGGAGACCATAAAATAGGCCCTATGCTTTTGGTAAAAGACAGAACTATTGCACGACTGAAATCCTTGTGGATATTGGGTGCTTTCATCACAGGGCTGCTCATCTCCAAGGGAAAAGCTGAGGAACCTCTTGAAGGCACTGTGCAGCTGAGCGAGAGATCTCCAAGGATAACGCAGATCCCAGTGTCAAACCTTGTTGGGGATATGGAGTTTCAGCTGTGCAGTCAATGTGAATGCGCACTCCTACCATGGATAAATAAGGGTGTGTTAATGCTCACAGACGAGTGGTGCCCGTGAGGAATTCTGACTCACCCTACAATTCCTGTGCCTCCAGGGCAGTTTCTGTGTGAATGGCAATAGATGGGAATATCAGCTCATCACTGAACACTGATGGGATTGTGTTTATTTGTGCTGAAAAGCCGATTCTGTGGATGTTGTTTTGGTTTGGGCTGTTTTGCGTTAATTGCGGAGGTCTCACGGTCTTGACCGACAGCATCGCACTGAACACACAGCAGGACAGAGAGGAGGAAAGCAAATTTCAAAGCATGCATAGGCAAATAGATCCATTTGGCTTTGCTCACTCCCCTCATTCACAACACCCAGTGCATGCAAAGGTTCTGAGAAAAAGATCTTACAAAAAGCCATGCAAGGGTTTAAAAATATATATATATATACAAACCTGATCTGTATTTTAATTATTGGTTTAATTATTCTAACACATAAACACCCTCAACTGGCTGCTTTTCCTTTGATTATTATTATTGTTCTATAGGTTAAGCAAAGCAATGTATGGAATTGATCTTTGCAAACACTGTGAATCTTAACTTCCAAAATACATGCAAACTAGCAGATTTTTGCCTTAAAATATGATGCTTAATTATCAGACAACTCAAATTCATCCACCAGAAATAATACAAAAATGATTGTAAAATATGTGTTTTCATGATTTTCTATAAAAAGACATGTTCATACATATAAATGCACATGCATCTGTATATATAAACATGTATGCATTGACTTATGTGTATCTGTAAGTCAAACTACACCCCTCAGGTTCCATTTGCTACATCACTGCTTCGTTGAAATTCAGGAAATGGTTTACAGCAGTGCTGACCTTACATGATTAGTTCTGAAAGGTTTACTTCTTTGTCACACTGATTTGTGGCAATCACCTTGCTGCTCTGAAGCCATAAATCTCTGCAGACATCATGGTATGCTTTTCTATATATTGGTATGCTATCAGATACAGTGATGATCATTTATACCAGTGTGAAAAGACAGACAATGCTTAGGAGACACTTAGGAGTTCATTGTTCTCTGTTCAGATATTTATGACTATGACTGGAGATAAAAAATATAAATTACATTTACATATTTATGAGCATTTCTATGCAATATCTTCATTTCAATTAAAATGCCATCGACATCCCTACGTTTCTATAATGCAAGTCAGAAATCTAACTACAAAGCACTTAGTTTTATCTTTTTTCCTAAAACTTCCCAAATTAAAGCAATTAACAAAATACAGCACGAGCAGTGCTGACTGATAAACAATGCACTTAGGTGCAATTACAAAATTGTAAAGAACTAATCTATCACACCACAGGACCTAAAGATATGTTTTCTTTGTTTGGAGAAGCAGAAACAACCTTGGGAGAAAATGCGTGGGCTGCAGAACCATGCAATGCAAATTGAAGGGTGCAGGCAGAAACTCACCTCTAGCTTTGTTCTTTGTAGCAGCCACTGGAAGCAAGGAAAAGATTGCACAAGAAGAAGAGAACAAAGATAGATTAGACAGAAGTCTGAGCAAGCAAGAACACAGAGAAACTTCATCACTATCGATTCAAAGCTAACAAACACAGTTTCTGAGATTATTTGACCTATTTATTGGAGACACTGCTGTGCTGCAAGAGAGTTCAGATCTATGATTCTGTCAGAAACCCGGTGCTGAGGAGTTGGAAAATACACCAGAACACACACTCAAAAAAGCCTGGTGAGGAGTGCAGAAAACTCACAGCTCATTAGTCACAAGCGGCTGAGAACACAAGCACACGTATTAGTGAATTCTAAAACTTCAAGCACAATTTGCCTTGCCAAAATCTCATGTCATCCCCTTGCTCCTCTTTCTTGAAACATCATTTTTCTGTGAGGCTGATGCAAATAAGCATCAGTTAATCTGCAGATACCCCAGTGATTTATAATCTGCTATATGATCACGATTTTACTTCATTGAAGCCTCTATCTTCAGATCGTCCTTGCACCCTAATGGAGCATGCAAACCAAAAGGAACAGATGATATTTCAACCAACAGATACCAATGTTCCAACTCAGAGAAACAGGGACAGACACACCAGCATTCCTTGAGTATCCTGAACAGTTTCATGCTGGTAGTTCTTCATGCCCAACAGTAACAAAACCAAAGGCTGTAGTTTAAAATGTTTCACCAAAATAAACAGAGCCATTGTTTTCTGAGGCTCAGGGATGATGTTGTAGAAATAAAATATTACTCAGAACCCAATTAGAATGGAATTACTCTGTTAATGAAATTAATGAAATTACTCAAAAAGATGCTATGCACACCTCTCTAAATTCTCAAGTACACTCTGAGAAAGGCATTCATTCAAGAGCATCTCCTTGAAAAAGAAAAAGGAAACCAAACCCAAAATTTGTAATTTCCCTTCTGCTGGCCCTTCTTGTAGGGCAGAACTAATTAACAATTCAAAGGCAGCTATACTTGAGACCAAAAGACATGAAAGAAAAGGAGAAAGACCAAATCCTTTTCTGGCACCTTTACTTCTCTTGTTCATATCTAAAATGTTTGTCTGTTTTGGGTTTGGTTTTTTGGTTTTTTTTTTCTTTTTCTTTTTTTGGTCTGGTGTCTCACCAGTCAGTCTTTATTAAAACAAGCAGGAGTGCATAGCAGTGAAGACCAAGTAGCCACCTGTGAAGAAATTGTTGAAAACCCGAAACTTTTAACTTTATGAATGCATCAAAATATGAGTTCACTATCTGTTTTGTGGGTTTTTTGTTTTTTTTTTTTATTTCTTCACTGATCCCTCCTTTACTTCACCATTGTGACTTGCCAGCATCCTCCTTGCAGTGAAAACAACGCAGAAATTCTGCTTTGGGGAGGCACAAGGAGTGCAGATGCTTCTGCAGAGCTCTTTCCACTGGGCTGTTTAACCAGACGTGTTCACCTGCAAACTGCCCGTAAATCTTGCGTGCCCTAAAAATTGCTTGTGTAGTAAACAAAATTAATGATGCCATTCTAATTCTAGAAGAAGTGAACAGCTTCTCCTTCATGCAAATCTAAGTTGATAATGAATGCACTGAGTTCATCAACCTGCTCTTTTTCTTATGCTTCCCTTTCTTTTCCAGCGCCCAGAATTGCATCTACATGAATGTATTATCACTTCTAGCCAGAACAATCACATAAACTTAACAAAGGTCTGGAGAAAACACTATCTCCCTGTCCCCATCCAAAATTTAAGAGCAACAGGAGACTTTGCACTTAATTGAACAGAATAAAAAGACATATATGTGTGTATATGCATATATATAAACACGTATATTACAAATATACGTACGTGATCTCTTCAGAATATATATACACACAGTTATATGCATATTTAACTGATGTGCTTTATGTGTATGGGCACACAAATGCATGTACATCAAAAGAACCCACACATTCCATGATGAGACAGCTTCATTTTGAAGCGTGTGCACCAGACAGAGAATTATTACCTATCAGTAAACAAAGAAAAGATATAAATGAGGTTGTACGTTATAATTGGAAGTAGGACAGGTTACTAGGCTTGTTAGGCCAATTATAACTCTCTGCAAAGCCACTAAGAGAGGACTAGATGACAGTAACCTTCTTAAAAATGTCATGTTCAATACTTGTAAGTTTTCCCATTGACAGCACGGTCCAATTACAAGTCAATTCATAAAGTTCAAACCGCACAACAGCCAAATTAGCTGAAAATGCTCTTTCAAAATGTAATTCTGCCTACAGAAGGCAACTAGCTGCAGCTTTTCCCATCTTTCTGATACTTAGCATGAGGGAAAATTCCCTTTCATTGCTACCAGTGAGATAAGTTTCTCTTTTTTTCAAAACTGAAAGAATTTTCCTCTCTTCCCTCTTTACCCTCCTTCACTCTGTAAGGAGAAGACAATTTTTAACCTACATCCATTATGTTTGAAAAAATCTACCCACCTCTTATTATTACATGAAAAGCCATAGAAGACAAGCATAGACAAATGTTTTGAATGAGCATCATCAAGACTGAAATTTAGCAGAGGGAAGCTGAGGTTTTGGTTGGAGCATCAGTTATGGGAAAACTCAGCTTTTTATGCCACTGGTGTCAGTGACAAAAGACTGTAGGTTTCAACAAACAACATTACAGTCAAAGAATCCACTTTTACTTCAAATCTTCAGCAAGTCAGTTGATTTATCCACATTTCACATCACACATTCTCTTTCTTCCCACCTAGACTTCCTTCTGCTTGCTGACAAAAGAAAGAAACTCTTCAAGGCACTGAGTCTAACTCACCTCAAAGCAGTATATGAATATACTACTGTGTCAGGACACTGATTTGAAACTTCTGCAACACAAATAAAATGTTTTGGGACTGACCAGCAATAATTCTTGAGCACAATGTAACCTAAAATCTGGAATTTGCTGTATATGGCTTGCATACTTTGTCAAAATTAAGAAGCCAATCAGTAAATGGATAAAAAGGAATGACTTCTGATATTTCCCTATGTTTAGGGATATCTGTAAAGAAAAAAAAACCAAAAACATTTATGAGGGCATTTTTCTTCAGCAACCCTGTCTTTTCTTCCTTAGGAAAATTCTTCTGGCCAGGGAGACATACTACAGAGAAGTATGAACAGTAACCTTTTGGGAACTTAAGGAAAATTTTTAAAGAGCAGAGAAGGAAGAAAGACAAAGTAGGAAGAAAGACCATATTTTCAGAAGTCATGTTGAAAGGCATGACAGAGCTACAGGTTTCTAGGTAAGGCTGAGAAATAAATCTCTTCTATTTTCTCTAGCAAGGTGAAACAGTATTGTATTTTCTGAAGGCTCTTGTGGTCACAGCATATGTAAAACAAAAGGGTTGGCCACCAGGGAAAGGTCTGTGAGTGAGGGGATCACAGAGCAGCAAGAACCCAAGGTCAGTGATCTCAGGGGAGTCCCACTATGAGAGATGCAGAAACAGGAGGAAAACTGTGCCAGGTGCAGCTAAATTTCACAGAACTGATGTTTTTGGGGCATTTTTAAAACAGAAAAGTAATCCTGCCCTAGACGTGTCACTGAAACAATAAACATCATTGCCTGAATGTAAAAACCTCGATTCAAATTTCAAAAACCCTAATACACCCTTGCTCTCAAATATCAATAATATATTGTGCTTTATTTTCTGTGATACATCTTTCTGACTTCTCGCTTTCTGTATGCCAACAATTGTTAGATTACATTCTTTGATAAATGGTGGCTACAAGTTGTTCAATATTTTCTCCACACTCAGCCAGCTCTACACTGTTCAATTTTGTAGACACTTTTAGACAGATTTGATATAGCTTTTATTTTATTTTTCTCTTATATGTGATTTATTATTCGATTTGGAGTTTTGTCTTTTGTCTTTGGAGAAAACCACATCCGTCCAATTACTTCAATAGCTCAATAAAAATAAAAAAAAAGGGGGAAAAGCATTTTCCCCAGATACCCAGATAACCTAACCTTGTATTTCAAAAAAATAAAGGGAGAGAAAAAGGAAAGTGAAAGGCTTAAGGTCAGTCTTGTTCTCATTTCACCTATTGGATGCATTAACATTGCAGACAGAGGAACAAGCAGGAAAGTATTTAAATTTTATAATGACTAAATACTCTATTCAAAACAAGACAAGATGAAAGTCACGTTCATAAAGTACATTGCATTGATTTCCCCCCAAATACAGTAACCTACAGTTCCAGCAATTCTGGAGGTCCTCTCATCTTCAATAAAAAAAAAATTACCACATCACCAGTCATCTGGACACATTTACCAATCTGTATTTTTACTCCAGCCTTAAAACTTTTTTATGATCATGGATTATGAAAAATGATCAGAGAAGCAGCATAAACAAACAGCCCCCACCCCACAAAATAAGAGGGAACAAACAACAACAACCACACACCCTGCTCCCCAACAGCTCCAACATATAATTCAGATTTCCAGTTTTAAACAAACTACTTATTTTTACACTGCCTACATTCAGAATGTTCTTTTTAATTTTAGGATGATGATGATGACAACAACTGCATTTTTTCCCTTTGGATAAACTGAGGGATTATCACTGATCATTTAGGTCACCTAAATGCCAGCTCTGAATCTGTGACTGGAAAAGCTCCTCTGTGTGACAGAAGGCCTTAGCAGGATCATTTCCTCCAGAAAATAATGCAAATCATTATGCTCTCACAGACTAGAGACCTGTTCAAACAAAGATACCCACATGTGCTGCAATGCAGAATCCTTCCCACCCTCCTTTGCAAAACCAGCATTTTCCAAAAGCCACTGAAGGAGAAACAAACCACCACCATCACCTGACATTCATGGTGGGAATTTGAGACTCCTGAATTCAGGAAGACATTATTGCTTAGACTTGAAGAGTGGCCAAGAGATGACACAAAAACATGGGATCTTGGGTGTTCTTTTAGCTTTGGATGTAGTTTTAAAAAAACTGGATAGATTGGCATGGATAAATTTGTTTGCTTCTGATTTTCTGATCTTCCACTCAATTCCCTTTATTGCTATGCCCTTGCATTTTATAGTGAATATCATTTTTATTCATTAGTTCTGCACACCCTTCTCATGGAGATTCCTAAAATATCAGATAGTGGCATTTGCAGATATAATCAGAATGCAGATATTCCTAGATAAGCCTTCCTCTCTTTATGCATGTAACCATTAAAAATCTTTAGTTACATGTGCAGTCATGCATATGTAACTAAATGGAATTCAAACACAGGACTTTCTGGTATTCATTTAATTCTGTGTTCTATCTCTGCATCCCTGTATCTACAACACAAGTTCCCAAAAGGACATCAGGTAATTTCCCTCAGAAACATAAAATAGTCTTGAAGATACAGCTGAAAAAGGGACAGCAATGCAAATTGGAAAGATTGTGAGGATGTCAGCCACTGCATCCTGGGGGTTTGAAGCGCCATGAGTTATCTTTGGACCCCTGCTAAATGATTATCTAATATATTGTTAAAAACTTTGGTGATGGGGACTTCAAAAGCTCTCCAGATCACCTCTTTCTGAGCACACTTGTCCCTCTCAATAGTAACTTGTTTTGCTGATATATAACTTAACCATTACATGTAGGACACTGGTGCAATTCCTTCAACCTTCTCATACCTTCCAGGAGTTTAAAATTACAGAAGTCATAATTTAATGTAACTCTTTGCAAACCTAAAGACTTATTATTCCTCTTATATGCTTAAAAATAATCTAAGCTTTCTCAAGATAAGTTTTCCAACTTTCACTTTATTGCCTTCCTCAGTTTGAAAACTGTGACTAGATTATCACATGAAGCAACATTCATTATGCAGTACTGAACACAAAATACTGAAAAACACACAGCTCCATTTTGTTTCTGAAAAGTAGGGTATAAATATAGTAATTTTGTTCTCAAGACTCATTATAACTGGCATGATGGAGATCAGCAGAAGCATTTTATAATCTAAACATCACCAGAGTTCACGATTCCAGCTGTAGCTGATTCACATCAGCAGCTGGAAACACACAACACAGTATATTACAGGACAGTGAAATAGGAGATGAACATAATCATGCCCTAAAGGGTCCTCTTAAAAATATAGAGGTAAGACTATTTGCCCATCCAAAAATGCCAACTTTACACGTGTTTTAATACAGCTGGGCATGCAACTTCTACAAGAGATGCAAGTTGCAACTAAGCAAATTTATCATAAGCTGGGTTTCCATAAAACATCAGAGAAATTTCACTTGCAAATCAATAACTTAGTTCATAAAGAAGAGTAAATACAAGTCTTAGATTTCATTTTACCAAGGTAACAGAGTGTTTTAAGAAGAATGTAGATACAACCCTGGAGTAGTGGAATGAAGCACTGTGATAGGCTGTGAGCAGGGCTGTGTCAGGCAGAGATACAAGCCCTCAGTTCTGCTCTCAGATCTCTTTCACAGCTATTTCAAAACTTAAATATTTGAAAAAGCTTTGATTTTCCCTCATCCCCTCAAAAAAGCTATCAAAACTGTTAGTCATACAGAATGGGCATGCACACAGACTTGCCCAGCTTCTGTGCTTTTTGTCAGGTCTCCAGAATGAAGAGAAAGGAAAAGATCCTCCATAGAAACACTTAGCAAAGTACTTAATTGTCTGTCATCAGGTAACTGTGACTGGGCACAAGCAGCTGTAAGCAGTGAGTTTTTGTTTCTTTTCATAGCTGCAGATCAGTACATGCAAAACACCTCAAACAATGCTCTGTCCATTTTACTCGGTCCAAGAGCAACCTGTGACATGCATGTCTCACACAGGTTTGGGTTTTGATAAGGTAAATGCTATCCTACATTGTTACAAATAGACATTTCCTGGGTTTTTTATACCCATATACATTCTTTTCTGGTCACAGGACACAGGTCTGATAACCCAAAAAAGATTAAAGGTTCTTGTATTTGAAAATAAGCTCCTTTTCAACCTGCAGGAAATTCAAAGAAAAAGCAAACAAACAAACAACTGCAAACCAAACAAACAAAAAAAACCCACAAAAACCTCCCACAAAAAAAACAAAACACCCCCACCAATCCCCCCACCCCCCCAAAAAACCCCAAAACAACAACAACAAAAAAACCCCCAAACAAACCCCAAACAACTACAAAAAACCCCACATCATCCAGAGCAAGGAGCAAGGCAGGCAGGCAAACAGCTGGGGTTCTCCTTATAGTACCTCTGCATACAACTGAACCATCTTCTGGAAACCCTAAGATGGTTATCAAAAGGCAGCTGATGGTTTTTTGCATATTTCCCTATTTACTTATTTTAAATGATAGCCCTTGGTATCTGTGTATAAGAACTGTTACATCACAACCATATAAACCCTCTGTATGAAATTCTTTCTTAATATAGTTAATCTATTTATTAAGGACCACTGGGGCAACGCTTGAATCATGATNGGGACAGCAATGCAAATTGGAAAGATTGTGAGGATGTCAGCCACTGCATCCTGGGGGTTTGAAGCGCCATGAGTTATCTTTGGACCCCTGCTAAATGATTATCTAATATATTGTTAAAAACTTTGGTGATGGGGACTTCAAAAGCTCTTCAGATCACCTCTTTCTGAGCACACTTGTCCCTCTCAATAGTTTTGTTGATGTATAACTTAACCATTACATGTAGGACACTGGTGCAATTCCTTCAACCTTCTCATACCTTCCAGGAGTTTAAAATTACAGAAGGCATGCTTTAATGTAACTCTTTGCAAACCTAAAGATTTATTATTCCTCTTATATGCTTAAAAATAATCTAAGCTTTCTCAAGATAAGTTTTCCAACTTTCACTTTATTGCCTTCCTCAGTTTGAAAACTGTGACTAGATTATCACATGAAGCAACATTCATTATGCAGTACTGAACACAAAATACTGAAAAACACACAGCTCCATTTTGTTTCTGAAAAGTAGGGTATAAATATAGTAATTTTGTTCTCAAGACTCATTATAACTGGCATGATGGAGATCAGCAGAAGCATTTTATAATCTAAACATCACCAGAGTTCACGATTCCAGCTGTAGCTGATTCACATCAGCAGCTGGAAACACACAACACAGTATATTACAGGACAGTGAAATAGGAGATGAACATAATCATGCCCTAAAGGGTCCTCTTAAAAATATAGAGGTAAGACTATTTGCCCATCCAAAAATGCCAACTTTACACGTGTTTTAATACAGCTGGGCATGCAACTTCTACAAGAGATGCAAGTTGCAACTAAGCAAATTTATCATAAGCTGGGTTTCCATAAAACATCAGAGAAATTTCACTTGCAAATCAATAACTTAGTTCATAAAGAAGAGTAAATACAAGTCTTAGATTTCATTTTACCAAGGTAACAGAGTGTTTTAAGAAGAATGTAGATACAACCCTGGAGTAGTGGAATGAAGCACTGTGATAGGCTGTGAGCAGGGCTGTGTCAGGCAGAGATACAAGCCCTCAGTTCTGCTCTCAGATCTCTTTCACAGCTATTTCAAAACTTAAATATTTGAAAAAGCTTTGATTTTCCCTCATCCCCTCAAAAAAGCTATCAAAACTGTTAGTCATACAGAATGGGCATGCACACAGACTTGCCCAGCTTCTGTGCTTTTTGTCAGGTCTCCAGAATGAAGAGAAAGGAAAAGATCCTCCATAGAAACACTTAGCAAAGTACTTAATTGTCTGTCATCAGGTAACTGTGACTGGGCACAAGCAGCTGTAAGCAGTGAGTTTTTGTTTCTTTTCATAGCTGCAGATCAGTACATGCAAAACACCTCAAACAATGCTCTGTCCATTTTACTCGGTCCAAGAGCAACCTGTGACATGCATGTCTCACACATGTTTGGGTTTTGATAAGGTAAATGCTATCCTACATTGTTACAAATAGACATTTCCTGGGTTTTTTATGCCCATATACATTCTTTTCTGGTCACAGGACACAGGTCTGATAACCCAAAAAAGATTAAAGGTTCTTGTATTTGAAAATAAGCTCCTTTTCAACCTGCAGGAAATTCAAAGAAAAAGCAAACAAACAAACAACTGCAAACCAAACAAACAAAAAAAACCCACAAAAACCTCCCACAAAAAAAACAAAACACCCCCACCAATCCCCCCACCCCCCCAAAAAACCCCAAAACAACAACAACAAAAAAACCCCCAAACAAACCCCAAACAACTACAAAAAACCCCACATCATCCAGAGCAAGGAGCAAGGCAGGCAGGCAAACAGCTGGGGATCTCCTTATAGTACCTCTGCATACAACTGAACCATCTTCTGGAAACCCTAAGATGGTTATCAAAAGGCAGCTGATGGTTTTTTGCATATTTCCCTATTTACTTATTTTAAATGATAGCCCTTGGTATCTGTGTATAAGAACTGTTACATCACAACCATATAAACCCTCTGTATGAAATTCTTTCTTAATATAGTTAATCTATTTATTAAGGACCACTGGGGCAACGCTTGAATCATGATAATGTGGAAAGATGATAAGATGGAACACTTTTGAGAAACTTCTGAATAATATCAGAAAAAAATACCATTTTAGGAAATTAAAGACTATATAGTGAGAGTGATTATTTACAGAAAATGATGTGATTCTTTGGGTAATCCTCTTAATTAGGATTTAGGAACTAAACTATTCTTACTACTCCTACAATGATGACTCTGTTGTGGTAAAGAGATGATTTGTGAAGTCTGTACATTTCTGAACTGCATGTTGAGTCTCCACAGTGCTTTGACTCCCAATGTGAGTTTTATAATGCCCTGGAAGGACATAAGCCAGGCAAATCATTGCTCAAGGTATTCCTCAGTAACACAGGCTGAAATCCTATTGAAAAACAAACAAATCCCAAAAAAGAACACACACACACACACCTCATATCCCTCACTCCCCCAGATGCCAAAGCAGTCTGCAGGGCAAATAAACAAGACACTATTGGGTATTTCTAACTCGTTCCTTGACATGCATCTTCTAGACAACGTTATTACACAATTGCACTGAGCTAAACAAGCACACAGACTCCCTTTGGAGCAGAACAGTGTTTATATACAGTGTTCAGCTTCCATCATCACTGGAAAGGGAGGAAATATTCTGGAATTTTGTATTTTGTAGCACAAACATTGCACAATAAAAGCGTCTGAGCGAAAGAAAGCAAAAAGGAGGGCAGCGTTGTTATTTTTGCCTGGCTGTCAGGGCACAGCCCAAAGACATTTGTAGTTCAGTGAATGAGTACAGAAGAAACTCAGGATGTTAACAAGTGCCCTGGCAAGAGTCTACCAGGTCCTTAACAGCTGAGTGCATAGCTCACAAGTATTACAGGCATGTTCTTGACTGGCACACCTCTTGGAACCCACCAAAGCAGACAGGAGCAACAGAACATCCCCAGGAAACCAAAGAAGCCTTTCAGGGCCATTCCTGATCATTTCAGCCACACAACCCTTTCCCATTTAGCATAATCCTTGCAGCTTAGAAGAAGTTTGCACATGCAGTCAGTCCCAGCATAAATAGAAACTGGCAACACAGCTATAACTACTCCTCCTTAAAATCCTCATACGCCTTCTTTTCAAAGAGATTTATGAATAATGGGAACTAAATAATTCATGGCACTGCAGATGCCAGTCCAAATAGCCTCTTCTTTTTTTAAGGTTTCAGTTTGTAGATGTGTGATCAAAAGCCTTCATCAGTCATGATAGTGGCATTTGTACTCAGTCCAAACAAACCGTATTTGCATCTGAATGTTTCTCATTGAAATGAGAGACGTAATATGCAAGCCAAGTTCCAACTAAAAGGCATTTTATGCCATTTAAATTCAGTCAAATTAAAGGCTGAATGCAACCTAAAAGGTCTACTCTGAGAACAGTAATTTGACACATCATAAATAAGACGCACGCTTTTGTTAAGCGGGCCTCGGCACTTGTCTGAAAATTTTACACAGCATCCCAACAGTGCTGCCTCTTGAGGGATAATAGAGGAGAGTCCTATACAGAAAGGAAGGAAGTAAACAGAAAACCCACTGGCAACTAGTGCAGAGGTTTAACCTACACATACACAGCCATGTGAAATCACAGAACCACGCAGGTTGGAAAAGAACTCTGAGATCATTGAGCCCAACCTTCAAAATGAACTAGGAGAGAGCAGTTGCTCTGTGAAAGGAGCACTAACATGAAAGATCTTGCCACAGTGTTTTTAAGCAAATAGGTACACCTTGGACACCAAATTTCGACCCTGTTTTATTAATCCTATTGATTAGTAAAGTGAGGATCACTGTTAGCCAGGTCCATCACTCAGGTTTGCTACTACACTGAAAACTACCCCAAGAGTCCCTCAAAAGAATAAAAAAAGGAAAAAAAAAAGTCCACAAAGATCTCAATTAGCAAATGGAGAAGAATTTTACGTCATCAAGGGAAAAAGCTTGTAGGATCAGATTAAAATTCTTGCTTTTGCCAAGGGAAAATACATACAAATCTCATAAATTGAGGTCAATACTAATTTTAAAAAGACTATTGAGAGCCTAGGATGTCCTGAAATGAACCTTAGTGGGGATAAACAGGATAATTCTTTTAAATTTTATTGGGGGTTTACTGTAAATCATTTACATTTTTCCTTTTTTATTTTCCTAAATTTTTGTGAGAGTCTCTTCCTATTGTATTTAACAATGGCATGATTTGATGAAAGAAATAAGCAAAATGATTATGTGTGACCTCACACTGAAACATGCAACAGGTCAATATTTTTATTCAAAGTCCATCTTGTTTGGAGTCATTTTCTGTTTGGTTGGCTTTACTGATTTGTTTTTTTTTAAGTAAGAAAAACAATCTTTTTATTTGCAGATATAAGAAGCACATGAATCAGTTATCCAAAACGTATTATATTGTGGTTTTTATTTTAAAGTTTTTAAATTTAATTTAGTAATTACTGTCTCATGCACCATACATGAGACACACTACAAAGAGCCCAGTGATGCTCATACTAATTAATACACAATTTGTTTAAATATTAAGTAATGCATGATTTTGAGGTAACACTAATTTTGAAAGGAAGAGTTTATGTGAACAAAAGGCAATAAAAAGAAGAGGAATGTACTCCAGGAATGAGACTATTCCACAGGTCCTGTACAGACTTCTCAGGAAAGCAATAGGGAATGGCTTGTGGCAGACCGGCACAACACAGCACCAACTCTGGGAATGCTAATGGGAACAGCCAAGGAAAAATGCTGGAGCAGCAGATACTGGAAGATTACAGTGATGGGGGCAGATGTAGAAAAATGATTATCAACCCCAGACCCCCCTAGAGCAGCATGAATGAAATCACATCCTTGTGTTCTGGGAAATAAAACAGGCCACTTGGATGGAACCAAAGACAGCCTTTAATTATCTAAAAGTAAATTGGGAGCAGCCCATGACAATTCAGAAGCGGTGTTTTTATAGAACACAATGCAGAGTTAATTCAGAAATCAGTTTGTTCAAAAGCATCAACAGCTGGGTTTAATAACAGCCACAATGAATCAGAAATGAAGAAAAACTCGAGACAGAAGATTATTGAGCAATTCAATCATATTATTAGATTTACAGCTAAACAGTGGCAAAGAACCTGTATATTAGAATTATTTAAATAAAGGAAAACAATACTTTGGATTGATGAGCTCCAATAGCGTCAAGAAATGAACTTTTACAATATTTTGTCCAGTTGTGTTTCAGAGAGGTTTTGTTATGCTTTTACCATGCCAAAAAGCTAACTTTTCCATTCCTTCATCACTTTTAAAATGAAACAAATGCTGTCTTATCTAAAGATCAATATATCATTGGAATGAAAAAAATTCCTAAGGCATTACTTTAGCACCAGAAAAGGTGCTACCTCCTGATATTTCTAGTCATATTCATTAAGATTTCCTCCAGAAAATTCTCTTGTTGTTTTTTTCTATTTTATAATTTCGGTGTATGATCCTAATAGGGAAAGCATGGAAAGAGCACAATTAGATTATCAAATGATTCCAGCCAATACCACTGGCAAAGCAAAAATAGTGGCTGACTGCAAGGTTAGCCAGAATGACTGAATAATTAATTAACTGTTATAAAGCTGAACACACTTTGTGAACCTCATGATCAAATTTTACATGTAAAAATGAAACAGACAAAGCAAATATAATGTAGTGCCATAACTTGTTCTGCATACACCAGAAATTACAGTTTAAAGTGTTTTTTTTAACTTGTTTTTACTTGTTTTTTACTTGGTTTTTTTACTTTGCTTTTTAGAGGAGGAGAATAAGACTGTGTTGTTCAGGCAAGCCCCAACCTTACATCTTTCTAGTTAGCCAGGAATCTAAAAGCTAAAAATATACTTTTAGAAATATTCTTTTGTCCACTCAGTTTCGTTTTTGATCATCACCTTAGTGCAACTGGTAAGGAACATTCTGAAATAAGGTGAACAAACACTGGTGTTCTAAATGTGTGCATCAGGTCTGCCTAAGAACAGACTGACAAAACCTAAATACCTGAACCAAGTCTGATGATATTGTTCTGAAGTCAGGGAATGGATCAAGACAGGCACAGCAACTTGACACCCTGCCCGTTAACACATGAAGGATAAATATTTCTAATTGCTCCCCTCATAGCACTATGAAGACCACAAAGATACTTGGTTAAACTGTCAGGCAGAACATTAACAGTAAAATGCATTCTCATGTATTTCAGTACTGATTCCCAGTAAGGAAAAACGTTACCCCAGGATAAAATAGTAACATGGAAAAGATGATGCTTCAAAGTACGATTTCTGAAACCTACACAACATTTGCTGAAGACTATTTTATTCTACCTTTCTTTGCATTAACCCAAACTGAAGTATATGTACAAAAAAGAGATATTACCATGGCATTTTCTTTGTTTAGCCATTATTTTGACAAGTTTCAGTTCATAACAATACTTTCAAGAAGAAAAACAAAACAGCTTCTACAGTCAGCACATTGTCTGCCAACCAACACTGAGAACCAAGCACTCTAAGCTGAATATTGTTTAAAACTGCAATTTCAAATTAGATTCCCTTCAAAGAAACAAAAAGAATGCTGACAAAAAAGTGTCACTGAAGGTAAAATACTATGAGAAGCTGTCAACCAGGAATTAATACAAGTATAAATATTTGGGCTCTAAAACAACTGATGGCAAACATGCCAGTGCTAAATCCGTATCAGACTCAGGTTTTTGGTTTGTTTGTTTTTTGTTTTTTTTTTATTCTGCATTTTTAATACTCTAACTAGGAAAAGAAATATCATTTGCACAGAGGCAACATTGCATAACCTTCCCTATTTCATCACAAGGCAAACAATTCCAGAGATACTTTCACTACCAGGTATTCCTCAAGTAAGGTGAAATATGTAACACACAGATAAAGTACAATTCAATGACAGTTGATCAGAAAATTTGTTGGAGACAATGAATAAATCTCCCTACAATGAATCATATTAATATATACACTTATTTGTTGAAAACAAAAAATTTATTCAACATATGTTTTCCTTATAGGATTCTAGCATTTTGTTTAATTACACCAGTTTTCTATTCCTTTTTGTTTTGTCTTGCAAGCAAAAGAAAACAACCTGTCTCTCAATTGATTTTATATGGTTTTCAATCAGAACTGTAATTCAAAGAGAAAGGGTAAGAAGGAAAAAAAAAAATTGGCCACTGCAGCATGAACAAATGAAAAGGTATTTTAACCAAAAAGTATGCATGTAAGAAGCAAATTCAGACTAAAAAAAGTCTAATACCCACTGAATATGACAGAGATATTTCTATTGACTTTACTAAGCTATGAATCAAGCAATAATTATGCCATTAGATTACTGAAAGAAAAATAACAGTGATTGAGGAAAAATAAATGGAAGAAAGGAAACAGCCCTAGAATAACCTGTATAATCTGATATCAGCCCTGGCTAGGTGAAATTGCATTTCTCAGCATCCTGTAATGCTGCAATTATCAGCAGTCACATGCACATATTATTATATACTTAGCGGCCAAGATGGATGATTACTGCACATTACAGACTCCTGATAAAATAAATTAACTGAGAAATGTTATCAGAGAGAATATTCACCACAAATAAACCCAATTTCCTCAAAGAGCTGCAACCCGGACAAAGTGATGACTCACACAATGAGATCTGGGAATGAGCAGACAACCAACACCGTCTCAGCAAACAGCCACCCCACAGAGCTGACAGAAGCAAAAACATCCTAATGAAATGGGATCTCCAAGAAACAGAGCAAGCAGCCATGAGATTGCCTGGCTCTTGGCAGGTATCACACGTGGCTGAGCTGTGGCTCACATCAGTTATTCTGGAAACCAGCTCAGCTGAAAGGGAACCTCCAGGAAGGTGATCACTGGCTGTCAATGCCATGATTCCCCTCCCCAAACTCTCTGTCACGTGCCATTTCACACTTTCACCCTAAAGCCCAGGAATGCATTTATTGGGAAGTGGAATGCAGTTTTATCAGGGAATTTAGTTTCTAAAATCTGTGTAGCCCATTCAAGCGTAGAAAACTCTTTGTTATGATTTTGGGAAGGGTTAAAGCACCTGCTTTAGAGGAACACAGACTCTTTTATACATATTTAATCACATGTAAGAAAGACAGATGAAGGTCCTCTTCAAGCTCAGTGCCACAGTGAGTGCACAGTCATCAAAATTCCACGAAAATCTACATTAACAATAATCCCAGGTAATTTAAAAACATGAAACTCAAAGTAATGCAGAAGGCATTAAAGACATAAAAGTATAATAGCTATAAAGAGCATTAAATACCAGAAGATAATCATCTTGACACCATACATTTTTTTAACATTAAGCCTTTTTACATGGGGACCATTATGAATTAAGTGACCATAAATCTGAGGGAATGCTCCTTTCCTCTGCCCAACCCCCAAGCACTTGTGGCTCCCCCTCTCCTTTTATGCCAGAACCTTTCAAACTACGTGGAGAATTTAATGAAGGAACTAACGTAGCTGAAACCCATTCCTTTGCATTTCTGTTGTGGCTTCAGTTCTCTTTCAGAATTTTATCAGCACCTCAATTCCTTCATTCTGCTTAACTGAGATGTACCTCACTCTCACAAAAACACCACACTAACCTCTCCTCTCGTCTTTAATCTGAAAATATTTTATAAAGTGCATTACATTTAATATCAGAAACACCAAACAGCTCTCTGATATAATCTGCACCTTGTGTCATAAATAGAAATCAACAGTAAGATGAGAAAAAAACCAAACAAAAATAGCACACAACTTGAAACTTTCAGCATCCGCAAACAGGAGGTGTTTAAGATGATGTTAATTAACTCCGTGAATTTGCTGAATTTGATTGAAGGTTAACTTTCAAGATTCAGCTTTAGAAGAATTTACTTTTGACAGATCACAAAGATGATATGGTATCAGTAATACATAAATGTGGTATCAGTAATACAGCAACTTAAGACACATCATAGGATAACTAGAATTTCTAGATATTTTTGCATATTTGGGCTGAACTAGACCAAAAAGAAGGGGAGGGGCTGGGGGGGTGGTATGGGAGGATGAAGCCCACTTAATGCATGTAATTAGTCAATTAATTTATCAACTGTGAAAAAAAGTATAATAAAATAATGAAGGGCATAGTTAAACTATCCAATTTCTTTTGAACTTTATTCCCTGGGTGTGAAAAATCTGCTTCTATGAAATCATGCTAAACTTTCAACTGTGAAAAGGAGCCAATTTCCAAGGCAGTGTTTAATTAATTTATGGAGTTATGGCTGTGAAACTTCATTGAGACAAATACTAAAGCTGTTTTTTTAAAAGGGTTGGATAATTTTCTGGTGATAAGCAACAGTGGCAGCTTTTTAAGCAAAGACAGTGATTGTAAGAGTAATTAAATCTCATGCTTCAGGGTACAAAATAGAATCCCTTTGCCCCAAGTCCAGCAAGAACTATTACTAATAGCATTTCCTTCATCCCATAAAATGTAAACTCTTAGATCAGCTGTGTTATTTGGCCACCTTTTAACCTGTCAGCCAGTTCCATGAGAAATCCATTGGTTAACTCAGTATGGAAGTGGTTGTGTTTGCATTTTTTAAAATATATTTGGGTACTGGCAGTGTGACATGTAGGCATGATTTCCTCCTGTTATATTTCTACATCTTCCTCTGTGCTAAAACACTTCAATAAACTACAAATTTAGAAAATATGAGAAAGAGCCCTTTATCCAGGGGAAAAAAAAAAAAATAAAAAGGAGGCAAAGTGGAAGGAAAGAGACACATGGAAATCATAAAATTGTATGAAATTTGGCTGTCCTCTCGTTGCCCATGTATTTAGCAGAAAAAATCATGAGTCCAGACAAAACGTCTCATCATAATCCACAGTAATTGTCTTACAAAGACAAAAAAAACCCACAAAGTTACTAGCATCTTGTACTTAGTAATAAACAATGGGGAAACTTCGGAGTTTCATCCAAAAAAATATGATGCCAAATCATGATCAATTTTAGGCTCCTATATTCATGAATAGACACACTAAAATTAAATCAGCAAAAGCAGTTTAACAATATTGCTTGAAGCCACTAAGCCCTGGAAGCATCCATTCCCAAAAGTGGCAAACACCTCTCCTAAAGGAATGGTGAGTGAAACAGCAAGAAGCCAATAAAGTGGGTGAAGTCCAAGCCATCCTTCATGATGAGAATTTTTCATACTTTGCAATGCAGCAATTCCAAGGGCAGCCTGCAAAGACCTGCAGCCCACTGGCAGCTGAGCCACACCTGAAATCCAGGTGTGGCTGCTTGATCCATTCTTCCCTCAGGGCCACTGGTAGGACATTCATCACTGGGGAGTCGCAGCTGAGAACCCCTGACTGCTGAGGTGCCACTGGGCTGTGTCAGAGAGGCTGTTCAGCACGGGCACAGTGCTCCTTTCTTCCCAATTACTGCTCAGAGCTGCCCACTCTGAGAGCAAGGCCACGTGCTTCCTGCTCCTCTGGCACTGTCTGCTCCCACAAACAAGTGACAGCAGCACCAGGGACTGCAAACAGTTTGCAGAACCCCTGTGACAAGGGCCTGAGTAAATGCATTTCAAGTTAGATTCGATATTCTCCCATGTCCCCAAGGCTGTCAGAGGTTGCTGCCTGCAGCCACATCAGCACAATGTGCCCCAGTTACTCTGTCTGCAGTTTTCTGTACTCTAGAAGTGATATCATTCAGAGTTCATACAGTAAAAAAAAAAAAAAAACACTAAACAAACAAATAAAAAAAAAAGAAAACCCCACCAAACAAAACCAAAATAAAAGCAAAACCAGAGGAACTCATGTTCTTCCTGAGGAATTTTCAACTCAACTAGAGAAACATTACAAAATTAGAAAACTAAACCAAGAGCTTTTCTGAAATAGTTCCTCCTATATTTTCACTTGAGAATTAAATGCAGTTATCCACGACAACAACGAATCTAAAATTCCACCTCCCTCTTATTGTTGAAAGCAATAATGATAGGTTTGGTTCTGACAGATTAGCAGTTATCCTTTCTATTTGGGCTTAAGAGTGACCTTCAGAATTATTAACAGATCTATATAACAGACAGTTTTCAGCAGATACCCAGATTCAGAGATTTGTTCCCTCCATTCACCAGACAAAGTCAGGAGCTTGATCAAAACATTTTCTGTTACAGAAGCTGATTATTTCATTTTATCCTAGGGATTATAAATTATTTTTATGTCAAATGTAGGAGAAAAATATACATAGACTTATTTTTAGTGTTTAATTTCATATATCTCTGACAACAGCTGCATAACTGAAAATGTTTTGACCAGGAATTAGACCAAATGACTCCCGAGGTCTATCCCAACTTAAACTGAGGCTCATCAGTTCTGTGACTCCGATGAAGTTCCTGTTACAATGCAAGAGGGACTTCCTCTAATTTGTAGGTAGAGGAAAAACCTTTTATTAAATCAACTTGTAGACATGAAAAAAAAGTAACATGAATTAACCATAAATGAAAAAAAAAAAAAAGAAATAAAAGTGGATGAGTAAATTGGGGCCAGCTCAGAATTTTCACTCTTGCTGTTCCTAAGTCTGTGAGGGCTGTAAAAAAATAATCAGTGTGCAGTCAGCAGAGTGTGGTAGTGGCTCACCAGAAAACACTGTCATCCATTAATCTTCACTCAGGTTTTATAACCCTTTTAAAACCCAAGCATTATTGCTCTCTTGCCCCAAGTGTGAGTGCAGACGTGCCAGCTTCAAGCCTGGCACAGTGACACCAGGGCAGGGAAGCTGCTCACAGGCTGAGAGCACAGCAATCATCACTGCTGGCTCTTTTTCTTTAATGAATTTTACATGTGATATCATGGAACCCTTGGGTGAGAGAGGAGCTGGGTACCCCAGGCAATCCTCACCTCACAAAATGTCATTATTACGGGCTGTTCTTGCAGTTCTTCACGAGGGCAGTTGAGCACTGGGGCAGGGGGCAAGAGGAACTCAAGAATCTCAGTTCTTTGGAGACGCTCCATTTTACACCCAATGAACTCATCTTCACCTCTCCCCTTCTCAACTTCACCCTGGGTATTTTATTAATAAATTACATATTGGGTTCATTGAAACACTAACAGGACTTTTGATCACAGTAGAAAAAGAATACTTTATATCTCCCTTATGCAATAACAGTTGTTCTAATATTTACTAATTGTCATGATTTGTGAACACTCAGAGGAAAAAAAAAATAAAGCCATTCCTGAATTAAATTAGGATTTAGAGATATTATTCTTGATGGAATTAAGATTTGAATAGGCACAGAACCTCAAGTGGGGTTGTGTATAAAATGAATTTTTCCCCCTCTGGCGGCAAATTAAGAATTTTTATAAGAAGCAGCCTTTTCTCTTGAATTACAAACAGGTTATCAGACAGATGACACATGCTTTCAGTAGATTAGAAAGAGATAAGAACAGTATTTGCTCCATTAAATTGTAACTATGTTCTTCCTGGTTAGAACTTCTAAATTGCTTATTCATTTTACACAAAATTGCAAAATATGTTTATGTTAAGGGTGATTTACAGTGCTTAAGCAAACACTGAGGCATCTCAAATCCAAGAGTTTGGCCGTCTGAAGACCCAAGAGACTGAGCCTTGCAGTGCCTGTTACTAAGAGCAGCCATGTATAAGAGGGTGCTGACAAGCCATTTGAGGCATTGGTGATGGAGAATTCTGCTGGAAAGATGGAAAGACTTTCCTTAGTCAGGAAAGCTCTGCAGCTACAGAGGCCTGAAAGAGTTGCATTCCACGGTGTAGTAAATAACAAACAAAGCAAACTCCAGCAAAGTTTACCTATTCCCCCCTGCTGTAATGCCACAAACCCTGTTATACTGTCANTACACAAAATTGCAAAATATGTTTATGTTAAGGGTGATTTACAGTGCTTAAGCAAACACTGAGGCATCTCAAATCCAAGAGTTTGGCCGTCTGAAGACCCAAGAGACTGAACAGCCTTGCAGTGCCTTTCCCATCAAACTGTTCCTGAGCAGCCATGTATGAAAGGGTGCTAACAAGCCATTTGAGGCATTGGTGATGGAGAATTCTGCTGGAAAAAGACTTAGCCAGGAAAGCTCTACAGCCACAGCTGCATTCCACGGTGTAGTAAATAACAAAGTAAACTCCAGCAAAGTTTATCTATTCCCCCCTGCTGTAATGCCACAAACCCTGTTATACTGTCACAACAGGACGTGCTCTCCACTGTTCCACAGGCTGACTTGATCCAGCCAGACCACCACAGATACACCCAGAGACCCTTCTCAGGACCAGCAGCAGCCCAGAACACAGCACTGCTTAACAGTGCCTTTAATTAGCAATTTTATAGGATTTCATGCTCATCATCAAGTGCTTCCATAGTATATGTGACAGCAACTATTCAAGTATTTCTTAACGTTTCTGTCAACGCTTTTGCTAAAATTCATCAATGTACCTAACTTCCACTTTACAAGGTCTGAGGTACTGAAAATATAATGAATTCCCTCCCCGTTGTTCCATTTCTCCCTAAAAATACACCCTCCTGACATGTTCCCTCTCCCTAATAAATAACATTCAAGCTCCTGACCTTCAGGGCTGCAAAATGTGTATTGCATCAAGCCACATGTTAGATTGCAGGTAGTAAAACTGTACTTGTCTTCCTGTGTAATTGCAACTAAAAAAAAACAAACCAAAAAAAAAACAAAACCCAAAAAAACTTAGTTTTAAAGAAAAAAGAGCAAGACCAAGATCAATATTTTATGTCTGAGGTTATTAAATTTCTCCTGAAGATCCTATTAATCAAAAACATCCACACATGTATTCTTCCAATTTTGAATCCACTAAGACACATATGGCATTACGTAAGTCAGAAAAGCAAATAAAATATCCCTGGAAATGGCTATGGGTGGCAGCTTAACACTGATATTGATTAAGCACCTGGAAGATGTTGGAGCCTGACAAAAAAGTCTCCTGATTGTAGAAATCAATGCAAGATGAATCTGCTCGTTTTCTTTGCAGATTGGGGAGTTTCACAGGTGGGTGTAAAGACAGGATTCCAGCACTGAGCACACCCTGTGTGTCTTTGCTTCATCCTTGTCCTGCTTCTTACTCATCCTCATCCAGTGTAACCCTGGCTGCTCTGGAATGGGGGGCCAGGCTTGGAACAGGTGAGCAGGAGGGAAAGATGTATAAAGAGGAGCATTGTGCATTAATGCCACTCAAACTCAGCCCCCTCTCTGAAATGCCTGATTTTCAAAACACAAAACAAACAAAACCCAAAAAACCCAAACTCAATGATGTATTAATTAGTGGAAAAACAGAGTCATAGTTTAGACTTTCTCTCCAACTTGCCCTTGAGAAGAATCTGTCTCTCAGTCCATTAAAGGATCTCATAAAACTCATGCTTATGGGGAGGTGACATGGATATTTCCTCAAATGTGCTTATGGCATTAAAGGGGTTTATTTATTTATTTTTTATTATATTTATTATTTCAGTACAAGTTCCTCTGCAAGAAATGAGCAGAATGTATGACTGGGGCAATGAGAAAGGTGTTTCTGAGACAAAGAGTGGAAAACAGCAGAGGATTGCTACAAAGCAAAGCAGAGAAGAACACAAGAGGAGAGAGAAAATAAGCAGGATAAATATGGCTGAGGATATTCTGGTAAATGGACAAGGAAAAAAAAAAAGAAAAGAAAGGCTCAACAGCATTCAGATTAAATAGTAACCAAACAAATGAGAGTTCATAAAAGTCCTTAATGAAATCCTGGACTTGGGTTAGAGTGAGCAGTGTCTGGAAGGTCCCTTCAGGCTCCAGAAGCTCAGCCCCTAACCATGGGGTCTAAAGCCTCTCTTGAGTCACTCTCAATGTTCTCTCCTTATTCTTCTGGGGAGGAACAAGGGTGAGCAAGGTAGAAAACAGAAGTCTGAACAATATGAAATAATTTTGCACACAGTTTTGACTTAGCTTCCTGTCAGTGTCTTCAGCTCTTGTCAGAGGAAGCCAGGGCAGTACCAAAGCATGAAAACACCAATCACACGTTCAACAATGACCTTTTCTGTGTTACTGCAGTCATTTGGACACATTGTACGAATTAACTGACTGAAGAGGGGTCATGACATTCTTGAAACTTCCGAGAAATTGCACAAAAACTATAAGTACAAATGTAAGCAATGGTGATTCCATGTTTTCTAAGTCAGTGTTCACCTGACCCATGTGTTAAGCCTGAAACCCACAGCCAGAATGCCTTTGCTTAGTTAGGCTGCTACTACAAAATTATCAAAAGAAACAGACAAAAGTTCATCTTTGATACTCATCTGCCATTTCTCTATTGAAACCCTTTGGCATCTCTTCATAAATTATCTTTTTTTCTTTTTTTTTTTCCTATACCTGGAAAAGCAACATTGACTAGAAACTAGGAAAAACTCAGGAAACAAGTGTATATTTACCTCTGTAGATGTTCTAATATAACAAATTGTTTCCTGTAAGAATGCTTTAACAAGCTATTATTTGGAAAAAAAAATATTCTATTAGCTAAGAAATATTATGATGACATTGTGCAATAATCACCACAACACTCTAAGAACAGATTAGCCTCCTGTCAAGTTAGGAGGCAGAGGAAGCACCTCCTTGCAAAGATGTACACAGATGGACCCTCAGACCAGACAAAGGCCACCAGCCCCAGGATTAACAACAACTGGACATAAGCACATCCCCACTTTGTTGGTCATACTTCCTTTACTGCACAGCAAAGCCAGAGGCTAAAAATATATAAATGCACTAATAAACTTCAGATTTTTCCAAATAGCACATAAGAGGGAGAAAAGAAAAAGGTACACTTGTTCTAGAAATGCAAAACATTTTATATGGATTTTTAATGTAAATATTTGTTCTATCATAAAAAGAAAATGTAGGCCAACAAAGGCCAGAATTAGCAAAGAGCTCCCCTTTTCCTTCAGTTCTTTTTCAAGGGCTTGTCAGTTTTTTATGGTACACTCACTCCTCTTTAGACTCCTGTTCATATTATTTCATTTTCCTGCTGGCCTGTAGATAACAAATCTGTTGTCAGACTGTCTGCATATGTCCACCAGATATGCACAGGGAATAAATGGTTAGAACAGGAGACAAAGGGCTGTTCCTTCAGTCCTGCCTGACAAAAATCAGATTCCCTGGAAGCTGAAGCTAGCCATACCACTTACAGTGGCAGCAGGCTGAAGAATGCTTTTTATTTACAAATATTGGTAGCACAGAGGAACATGTTTTGTATGATGGATCTCTCTAACTCTAAAGTGGCTAAAATAAGCTGTTGCACTTAGAAAAGCATAATTTGCCAAATCTGATGTTTTAACTAACCACAGGAACGAAAATAAAAAGAAATGTACAGAAAAAAGGTCTTTGAAATTAAAAATGTGTTTGAGACCACGCTTGAATATTTTGCATTTCTTTGAAGAGCCTTTCAATGACTGCTCTGCAAGGCCTACAACATGGAGACACCTGGAAGCTCTGCTTTATAAAGATTAACACACTGAAATTCATTGGCCTTGCAGTGACTAAAACACCAATGCATTCATGAAGCATCACTGTAACTTTGCAGGTGGAAGCTCCTCTCACTTCACCTGCAGCACTTAGTGGGCAAGATTCAATCAAAAGCTCATATCAATATGATTGCAGTGACACTCAGCTTTGTGCTTTCCTGTTAGTTTATTTCCCAGCTTAATCAGCATTTGTAATGTACTTCTGCCACTGGCAGAACACAACACACTGACTGTGATTGATACTTCTTCATATGGACTTGCTATTAGTGCAATTACTTATTTATGATATACTTTTATGAAAATCACTATTTCATGTATGAATCTCCCTAAATGATCCCCATATGCAGCAGTAATTATTTATGATATTTTGAGGGATTATTTAATATCTGCACTCAGCCAACTAATTTTTATGAGACGAAACTCAATGCAAGATGCAAATAATGGCATCCTGAGTTTGTCAACTGCACTTAAGTGATTGCAAACAACAAGAACAAAGAGATTTGCTAACAGAAAAAGAATATTCAAAGCTGTTGAATCTGAGGAAGATAGTATATATTCATACACACTCTCACAGATATTTACACAGCAATTAACAGGTCTAAGTAAGTGGCACAAATTAAGGGCCACTATCAAAGATATTAAGAGATTATCTACTCAGGAACAGAAATCCATCATAGGGCTATTAATTTTCAGACTCTGAAGTTCTGAAATTTCAAATTGTTCTTACTTCTTTAAAACCACATGATCTAGAATACATCTCCACCATTCCTAAGGGAGCAAACAAGGATATATTTCTGTTTCAATAAATAGGTGGGAAATTCATTATCCTCGGAATAACTACAGTCAGCAATATTTATGAAACCATATTCTGGACTGGAGGGCTTTTCATGAAATGAAAAAGCAAAAGAATTAATTTAGTAGCTATAATCACAGTAAGTACCCAATTCCACAATTTTGTTATATATCCTCATCTGAAAGAGCAGAGTTGCAATTTCATCAGGAAAATGTAGGCACACATTGTAAGTGAGGCACATCATGGAGAAGGCGACGAGGAAAGAAATAAAACACTAATAAAGGAATAGTGCAAGAACCATCAGCCTGAAAACAGTAGTGGGAACATGAGCAAAGCACAGAGAAAGGGTTAATTCGTGTTAGAGGTGGAAGCCCACAGCCAGGTGGAGGCTGAGGAGCAGCTTTCCAAGGTAACAGCATGGAAACGTTCCAGAGGGGTGTGAAAGGGTGTCCCTGCCCTTGTGACAGCCCGAGGAGCTCACACAGCTTCCAGCAGCAGCTCAGCCAGCAGTGCTGTGAACAGTGCTGACAGCACCTGGGCCCGTGCACTGAGCCAGCAGAGAGGAGCTGCAAGAGCTGCCAAGCACAATCTGACTGACACCTCTGCAGAGCCACTGCCAGCCCCTGCTGACAAAGCACTGGCAGGAGGAGTTCAGCACCACTGGAGCTCAGCCCGAGGAGGAGAAGCTGCTGAGAGAAGCCCGTGTCCAAGCTATTGGACTGAGCAGCTGACCCAGCAGAAAGGGTCAGCAGCCATTCCCTGAAGCAGGAAAACCATTTGCTGCTACCATCTGTAAGTCATGAGACCCAGTTGTCCCCACTGTGCTACAAAAGCAAACAAAAGCTCAAAGGACTGCTTAAGAACAAAGAATCCCAGAGAACTTCAGACCAGAAAGGACCCACCAAAGTTACAACAGTTCAGATGTCACCTAAAACTCTCTCTTCATTTATATATTTGGACACTAGAAAGTAGGGCACGGGATTCAAAGGACTCGGGGCTCAGTACTTAGCAGAAGTCCTTGAGAATAAACAGAAAACATTAAAATCTTTTCCTCTGTAGAAAAAACCCAAATCAATCAAGGAAAATTTTGTTTGCTGAAACTGTCATAACCTATCACGTTATCTACATGATCTGACAACACATGGTTGTGTCAAGAGATGCAACCAGTTCAGCCCCTTTGGTATAAGCATTTCAAAGACAGGTTTGGAGTTCTTTTCTACTCCTCTCTTGCTTGATTATGGTACTCTTGGTCCTCCTGATATAAAACTCCAGAGCTGCCTTTAGTGCAGAAGGGCCAGAGAGCTGGATTGAAATGACAGGAGACTTTATGCCCCTTGTCAGACATGCTCTGTGGAAATAATACCACAGGCAGCAAAATGGAGCATGAACAACCCTGTGCTAATTTCACATCAATCACTCTGTGCCCAAACCTGCAGCTTAGCTCAGATCTGCTGAAATCTGTGCTCAGCTACACTGGGCACTTCCAGCTCCAGGGAGTTTGTGGGTGTTCCATCATGATTCCACCATGCAATGAGGGGAAAACCTCTGCTGCCCAGATTTAAGCAGGTGCCTAATTCCTTGCACAACCTCTTGGCCTCATTTTGATATCTAATAAGAAAGAGGAAAACAATTTTTAACAAGTTTGTTCCGTTCCGTCAGTCCTTTCCCCAAGCTGTGTTAAATATGAAAAATTGTGGCTCTGCATCACTGAAGATAGGACACTGAGATTTTAGACAGGAAATTTTATGGGTTTTATAAAAGGCAGGACATTAATCAGTATAATGACGACATTTATTCAAACAAATGACCATAATACAAGGCAAATGTATAAGCCACCTTAACGAGTAAGATGAAGGACACCACCAAATAACCAAAGATGTGCTTTGTTCTTAAATAGGACTGCAGGATAAACTGTTCTCCAAGGAAAAGACAAATGGATGGATTTTCCAGATTCTGACACCATGATCATCTTTTACACCCAATGTCTGAAGAATGGTGAGATGGGGTGACCCCAAACAGCCCCTAAGCCTCCATCCAGCTCCCTCTTCCCCAGCAGGATGGGGGAGAGAAAAGGACCGACAAAAACAAGGGGAAAAAAAAATTAGTTGAGATAAAGAATTTTTAGGAAAGAAAAACAAATGAAGAAACCAAACTCCAAATGAATTGGGGAAAAATTAAAAAAATTGCAGACCAGTCACTGCTCAGTGAGAGCCAACAAACTGTTTGAGTCACAAATCCAAGGCACAGCACCACACAGGCTGCTCTGAAGAAAATTAACTCCACACCAGGTGCAAGGGTCTATCTACAGCCAAACCATAAATCTTTTTGTCAAGAAAAAAGATAAATGGAACTAAGAGTTACTAAAACTGGTAAAATATCAGAGCCTTAACAGCTAGGCCCCAGTGAAACTTCTCTAATAAGAAAAAGAGAAATTAATGGCTTGGAAAGAGATTTCATTGGGTAAAATTTACCAAAGGAACAGGCTATGGAGGATTTCTCTTTTGTAGAACAAACAATAAGTAATCTGTCACAGTTCCACCTCAAAAATTCTGAATGGGGAAGCCACAGGGTGTATTTTTTGGTTTAGTTCAGTAAAATTAGGACAAGACCCAAACATATCCATTACTGGAGATAAGGCAAAAGAGAGTGATGCACAAATTGAAGGTAATAAATCAAATTACTTATTGGCTTTGCTCTTACACATGCAATGTAAAGAGGAGGAAGATGAAACTAGAGGAGGAAGATGAGGCAGCAGTAGTTTAGCACTTCAGAATTTAGTCACTATTGTATAAACCCCATACTAGTAAGTAATATGATATGGTGATGCCATAATCGTCTAATATTTCTCTTCACATTTTCCTGATGAATATGTTTCACGTGAATCCAGAGACTGACAAAGAGTCCAAAACCACTTTTTAATTTTTTCAACACTGATGCAGTGTGCAAAGTGAAAAGCCATCTGATCAGTGGGAAGAGATGTGACACCAGTCTGCTCCATAAAGACTGTGGGGCTCAGAATATTAATTCTACTCTTTGCTTTGCCTCTCACTGACATGAGGAAACCAGAAAGAATGACCTCATTCCAATGGCAATATCTACACTCTGCCTGCACCACTTTTTAATACAGCAACAACTTTCTCCCTTGAGGGCAAAGCCTCCTTCCAGGTGTATGAAATCAATTCTAATCAGAATAAATTCTGACCCTAATCTCATGGTTAGGCTGCCTATTTTGTTATTTAAGATGTCACAGAATTGTGCTTCTGATTTCAGCTCCTTACTCAACTCTTCCCACTATCTCCTGCATAAGAGATTCCAGTCTTCTGCCTTTCTTCAGTGCTCTCCATTTGTGCCTACACCAGTGCTCCTGCCCCTTGGCACCCCCTTGTACACAGACCTTTAATTACTCCATTAAACCAAACCTTGATGAGACCGAATAATAATGACATCTTTTTTCAGCAACCAGTGCCTGGTCATCAATATTTTTTGTTGCTACTGGTTGTTTTTCTTGCAGGTCTGACAAAAAAAGAGAGATTCTTCTCCACTTGTGCTTCTGGAACACCACCAGCAGCAAGCCAGCAGAATTTCACTGGGTGCAAAATGCATACAAAGCTCAGAGTTTGTCAAGAGGTGATATTAAATGGCTTCTGGCAAGGTATGCTCACATAGAGTATAGAATTGATCATTTTTTTTTCCTGAAAGACACTTAGTTGTCAAAGATTTTGTATTATTAAAATCTGCTTTGAATCTATTTGCACAGAATAACCCCGGGATTTAACAAAGATTGCAATATTATGGCATATTGTGAATTATCTGATTTTTTTCTTAGTAAATTGACTACTGATATAAGAGCTTTAGTCACTTGATAGTTCATTCTATAAGATATTCCAGAGAATACTGTTACCATCATGACCTAAATTAGCTTGTCATTAACATTTTTAAAAAATATATTTCTGTTAAGTGTTAAAAAAAAAATTGTGAGGAAAAAAACCAAAACTGAATTAACCACTGATATTCTCACAATCTTAGTCAAGGCAATTGAAACTCTAATTTGCAATGGCACTCTCATCTGTGGCTGACACCAGGAAACCCAATTACATTTCATGAAATAAAATCCATCCAGCTCAGAAACTCTGGACCCAGAACTATCAGATGGACTTGGTAAGAGCATCTGCTGATAAGTTTGCTTTTTTCCTTCTGACATCAAAATCAACAGGCATCAGATTTTTCTGACTGAGCCTGACATTCCTGCTCAGACATCCAAAGCAAACCTTTCAATGAAAAGATGCACTGATTGAGGATACCCTGAGGAAAAAAAATATTTATGAGTGACAGGGAGCCGACTGCTGAAAATGTATATCCCACTCTCATCTCCATGCAAACACTTCAGAGGCTTGAGGGAAGCTATAAAACCTAGTTTGGGTATTAATTTTATGTTTTCTCCTGCAAACTAACTCCTCATAGCAAGCTTAAAATAACAAGTAGGATTTTTTTTTTCCCCTGATTGTTTTATGGAAGTCAGGAAATGGGGTCCTGGCCAGGCTTGGGCTGAGGGGTCCCACAAGATCCCCACCTGTTAATTGCCCACCAAACAAAAGGAGTTCTGCCTTCCTTCAGTGGCCTGGTTCTGAGCTCTAACAAATTCCCTTCAGGAGCACTGTGCTTGTAATGAAAGACTTTGAACTTCACACTCAGAACTCAAGAAGGATTCTTCAGAGTAAAGATTTTTATTACCTGAAAGTTTCCAAAGCCAGTCTGAACTTTCACTTACTGAAACAGGAATATTTAACCACTCCAGTCATATAAAATGCATTTTAACGAACCCCTGGAGGAATGAATCACAGCTCTTTGTTTTCCTCCTCTAAGTTGGGGAAAATAATTTTCATGGAGCAGATCCATTTCCTTCCACTGACAGAGGAAAACATAATGAGGGGCAAAAAAAAAAAAAAAATTGGGCAAACAGTCAGCCTCCCTCTACAAGGACAGTGAGAGAAAATCAGGTCTCCATTCCCCAGCAAAGGAACAGCACTGGCATTCAGCACTGGTCTGTAAGTGAGATTGCTCTCCCTGTGTTAAGCAAGCAAAACTGGAAAAGGCATTTAAATTAATGTTTTGTCTTAATCACACCATGCTTATCAATAAAAAATAGGGTTTGTGCTGATGGCAGGGAAAAAACTGACATTTCCCGCTGCAGCACTGAACAACTGGACATCATCAGCAAATGATGACTTGCCTCAAGACAGCATCAGATTGTGCAGTAATTTTCATGCCCAGAAATGAAATTTAATTTGCAAACGGGAGAATAAATTGGAAGGGAAAAAAAAAAGAGAAAAAAACAACTACAAAACCAGAAATCTTGGTGATTCTATGGTAATGATGACCCTAAACTGTTGAAAATAGCTGGAAAGCAAAAGACCAGCTTTGAGAAAGGGAGAGGCAGGGATAATGCTTTAGACACAGGTTTTGACCACTTTATAGAAATCACGTAAAACTCACAAACATTTGCTCTTAAGCCAATTATTAAGCCTATTACCAAGCCAAACAATGGCTTTAAAAACAGCAAATTTGCCCCAGAAACTTTGATGTTAAATTACTGTCAGAATCTCAGGAGAACAACCCCAGGTGTTGTTATGTGACAAGACATTTTCAGTTCTGAAAGCAGGAGTTTCAGAAGAAGCAGGCTTACTTACGTAATGCCAGTTTTATTAGGGTGGTGGGAAATATTTATTGTAACCAAATTTAATATAATCATACTTGTTGCCTCGTCTGACATGCATTTTGGACACATTAACACAATTTATTGAATTAAGTGCATATTAAAAATTCAATCACTGTCATACTTAAAATTATTTTTTCCTGACAGATGAGAACAACAGACATCTCACATTTATTCACTATTTCATCTTTGTCTTCTAAAATTCACACTTTTTAATACCTGAGGTATTCCAGGTGACAATGCTGAAGCACTCACATCTGGGAGGAAAGGATCAGACTGAAAAGCTGATATTTTTCTTTGCAGTCTTTGTCTTTTGAATGTGACAGACTTTTTACACATTCAGAATGCTACACATATGCATATATTTATATACAGATATATATATAAATGTATCTGTATATATATAAAAAAATGTTTGTTGCTCCAAAGTAAAGACTTGCAGTTATGGAATTTTAAGAGCTCTCGGAAGAGTGAGTAACGAATTCATAGCTGAACCTTAAGGAGTACTTTGTAAAACAAATTCTGGACTTCATTATTATTTATGGGTTTTATGAAGACCATTAAAAACTGAATAGAAAAAAAAAACAAGATAAAACTTTTTAAATGTTTGCTTTATATTTATAACCTATTAGATATCGTATGGGCTTACATATAAATTGGCAAAGCCTTGTGCAACTGAATTTTAAGAGGTTATTTAAATGAGTCTAACAGGAAAACAAGCAAATTTCTTATTAGTCATAGCCAAGTTACTTAGAGAAACACTTTCATTATATAAGCAAGATTCTCTACAGCAGTTACAGTGGCTGTGTATAAAATAAGATGCTAATGAAAATAATTATGGGAATTTATTATAGGTATAGAAATATTAAATTCAGAATAATCCTTTTGCTTCCTAAATCAAACAAACCCCATGTATTTATTACTTTAAAAACATGAAACTCACTCCCAGTCCCACAGGAAATACCTGCCTTGGCAGGGCCTTTAGTCCTTACACATTTATCTGGAATTCAGAGGGCCACTGAGGAGCTCCAATTCTTGTCTCTGCAAGAAGCTGTTTTCTATCTTTGTCTTCACAGAAGAAAAAAAATAATAGATAGCTACTCAGTCTCTCTCTCCTTTCAAATTTCCCTTTTGTCCTTAGAAAAATATTCAAATTCTAAACATTTGGACTGACTTATTCAACTACTACCCCTTCCCATTTTGTTTTAATTCCCGCTACACCACTTTGCTCCAAGTTTTTGTAGTCCAGCTGATCTAAATTTCAGGTTTAAAAGCAAAAAACAAAGCCAAAAAAAAAAACTCACCAAAATTTTGTCACCAATTGTTTTTTCAATGCCTTTTTTTTTTTATTTTAGTGACCTTCATCAGAGCCTCCTCATTCCCCCAGCTCTCTGCAAGCTTCTCCAAGACCACTGTACTTAACAGAGGTCTCCTGTGCATAATCCCACCCACAAACTCACATAACATGAGTGAATGTAGCAGCTTTAACCACCTGTCTGACCAACCTACCTCTTTATTCTTGTTCTGTTCTACCATGTCCAAATTAAAACCTCATTAGCCTCTTCCTCTGGCCTTTTGTGATGGGTGTCCAGCATGTATTTCAAATATATTACAGCTCCACTGAAGCCTTTCATTCTGCACCAACCCTTCCTCCCCACCCCTCCCTTTTGAAATCTCTTTCATGAACACTTTTTAGAGTAATAACCACCTGCAGCTCAGCCTTCTAAACTTGACTTAGATCACTATACTTATTATACCCTCTGATAAATCCCTTGTCATTTTGGTCCACAGATGCTTCTTGCATGTCATCTCTGAAATGCAGCCCTTCTAATCTTTTTAGAGAAAGTAAAAGAAGAAAAAAAAAAAAGAAAAATAAAGGAAAGAAAGCTCATTGTGTCTTCTGCAAGGCTGCATTCCTTGTTTGGGCCTAAACAAGTGCAGTTCTGCTCGGTTCAAATCTGCTCCAGATGTGGCAACAGCCAGGGAAAAGATTGACCAGTGCAGATAAATCCTGCAGGATGCCATGAGCAGTGGCTGCTCCACTGTGAACCCTCTGCATCACACCTCAGGGAAGCAGCACACTCCTGCATTCTAAACCCCACTCCAGCTATGCACAGCCCCAAGGAATCTCACCTGTGCATCAGTGCATTTTAAAAGGCATTTACACAATTTGATTTATTGAGTAAATATAAGCTTTCTTCATTTTCTCCCTCTTCTTGTCCTATCCCCCCTTCTCCACCTCAACATTGAGGCAAAATTCTACTTCCCAACCCAAGCTGGAAGCCTCCAAAGCCCATTTTAATAGAAAGGGCAACTCTACACACCTAAAGTGTTGATCTTCTTGAAACAGCCCCTTAAATCCACCTCCCTCGTGCTGCCAGATCACAATAAAGGCTCTTAGAACACTCAGCCTGCAGCCCACTGTGCCAAACAGGACAGCAGCACCATCTTACTGAGTCTATTTCTCTGTTTGATCCTTTTTTTTCCCTTTATAGTTAGCTTTTCTATTCTTGCAAGACACAGACCATCTATTTCCTTTTTGTGCTTATAGATCAAGTAGCACAGCACAGTCTTATCACTTACACAGTGAACGAATGGAAAACATTAATGTAAATTAACTAAAAACCTGGCTGTGACAACACCCCTCTCTATCTCAGTAAGAATACAGCCAGTCTGAGGAACAGCTAGAGCATGACTTAGATTTTACAACCACATGTTTAAAAAAAAAGAAAAGCTATATCAAAATATAGGGCACGTCTGCATCAGAAACAGGCAGGGGAGGGCAGGAAGGGGGATCAGCACTCTTCTGTAGCAAAATGATTCTGAAATCTTTACACTTAATAGCTCTGTCTAGCTGACAGTGTAGTCAACAGTTAATATTTATGCTCAAACGAGAACTTTCTATCCCAACGCAGCAAAAGAAAGTTCTTCATCACGTATTTTATATTTTGGTCTCTTGATTATTTAGACATTCAGCATCCATAAACAAGCAGTTTATCAATAAGATCAGCTATGTGACACCAGAATTAATGGACCCCTGAGAAACATCCTTCACAAAAAAACAAAAAAAAGAAAGAAAAAAAAATTGATTAGCATGCTTATACACAGCTTAAAGGAAAGCAGACAAATTGTGCAAGAACACAAATGTCTCTTAAGGCCTCAGTTTCTGCAAGTTTTCATCCATATGAGGATGCAAGCAACACTGTATTTTTGGTAACTCTGCTGCTTCACAAAGTGCTGCTCATTAAGATACAAGCCTATATCTAATAGCAGTGACAAAGGCATTATTTCAAATTCTGTAACTGAAAAAGAACCACAAAATAACGCAGCAATTTAAGCCAGTAAAAGACAAATCGATTCACAAACCAAAATACTCCCTCATAATCCATCAAGACACAGTTCCTCACTGGCAGTGCTACCCTTTTATATGTCTAACTAGACAGAGAGATCTAAAAAACACATCTATCTCCAGCCAAACTATTTCTCAAGTCATTTAAAACAGCAAACATGCAAAGACCTTGCAGCAGGCTCACCCTTTCAGCTTGTCCTGCCCCTGCAGCCCAGAGCCTTTCATGCCAAATGGGACATGGCTTTGCTTTCAAGGGGGACCCTTATGGATTCCTTTCACTCTCCTGCAGGTTTGCTGCTAGAATTTATAAGTAGCACTTCAAGCCTTTTCTCCCCCTCGTCCACACTGGTTTAACTTCTTTGTGATGGCAGATAATTGTTTTGGCCCTAGGCAAGGAATGTGCTCTCTGCTTAGGAAGATGGCTGCACAGCATCTCTATCAGGGAGCCAAATGAGGAAAAATGAGATCGTTGCAGAACATTACAGTTTTTTATCTTATCAATTATTGAGGAAATACTCTTCTGTTTAGTATGGTTAGAATACTAAGAAGAGGTCAAAAGATTCTATTAGGTTCTTGGTATTGATGGGGGTAAGAGCCACGATGAACAAAAATTCAAATAGATGTTGTTTAATGAGCATGGTAGCAAAACAGAAAACAAGCATTGCTATTCAAAGAATAAAAGAAAGCTGAAATGAGTCCAAGTAATTGAAAAACTGAGGGAAGTCCATCTCCTGTACAATCTAAATCTGCTTTCTTACTGAACCAGAAATGTATACTGCTTTTCATGGCAATTAGTATAATCTGAGCTGATACAACAAAAAATAACTTCATAAAACATATAATGTACACTTATACTGAAATAGTGTCATTCATTAACGAGGACAATAATCTAATTGATTCTCAAATTCTGTACATCTGAAGAGGCAGGCTTAAAGATTTTTTAATTAAGAGAACAGAAAAAACAGATACTTAAAACCTTGACAAATGAAATTGAAAGTGAATTTTTGAAAGCTGGGAGGTGGGGCCTGTTTAGGCAACCCAAAACTGTGTACTACTTTATTATGCTTTCTCCTCCTCTTTTTAATATGGTATCAATAATTGTCAGATAAACTGGATTTTCTTTTTTTTTTTTTTTCCTGGGTTGAACCCAGAATGAGGGGGAAAAATCCTGATCAGAAAGCTAACACACAGAGATAGAAATTCCATAAAGGACTTCAAGCACTAGAGAAGAAGCAAAGGCAAAGACAGTCCTTCTCATCACCTTAAGCAGTGCAATCATAGCAGCTATAATTCTTTTTCTTATTTCCCATGTAAGTCTTTACCTCCCAAGGACAGCAAATATCATTAGAGGAATACTTGAGGGAAATCTCTCCACTGATACTAAATGTTTTCATTCTGTAGTGGAAGCACCAAAACCTAAACTTTGCAATGGTACATTAGAACACAGACAGCCTTTAGCTTTCCTCTATTTCCATTATTTTTTCTTCCTTTTTTTTTTTTTCCTCCATTCACTCAGTACTTAGAGCCCCTAAAGTTATTAACAAAAAATCAGTTGACTTTACTCATAAACATAACATTAACAGAGATTTTTAAATTTATTATTTCCAAGTTTGTTAAAACATCTATGAATAATGGTTCTCATGAAAAGGTTAGTCAAAAATTAATTTTATTTTTACAATAGTGGAGGCTATTCTTAAATCTCTCAAATGCTTATTAAAAGCCTGGCACCTTTTTGCCATGTTTTTGTATGTTTTCTCTGTTTTTAATGCAGAGGCTTTTAAATATAAAAAAAAACCGGAGGCTTGATTTTCAACAGAAGAGAACCCAAACAGGTGATTGTTAACACCAGCTCTTCTCACACTCTTTCTGAACCTTTTCCTATGGAGGCAAACTGGAAAATACCACACTGGCAGCAGCTGAGGGAGCAAACCTGAGTGACCCTTTGGAGATTTCTGCTGGCAGCTGACTGCCCCATCCATTTCCCAGCAGTGTTAACAGCACAATATGGCAGCAACAAAACAAAAAGTCAAAGATGTGGCTTTGCTGATACCTCAAACTTTAGACTCAGTTCAGACATATGGGGGTTTTTTTGTTTTTTTGGTGTGTGTGTGTTTGTTTTTGGTTTTTTGTTTGTTTAATTTTTTTTTTCCCCCCCCGAGATATTTGGTTAACAAGTTTCAGACTGATATTTGAATATGCATCTCAGGTTTAGCTCTCGAGAAAGAGACAGAGATATTCAGAACTCCTGCAGTTCAGACTTCAGACACACTTCTCAGCCACGTACATCAAAACTATGATATACCTGGAGTATTTACAAGCCTTTACACAGTTCTCATTAATTCCTCAATGACTACATAGCAGCTCCAGTATTTAATAAAGGTATACAGTGAAATCCAAGTGGCTGACATATAAACCTCCAGAGGCAGCACTAACCTGAGGCTGGCAGGCATCTTCTCTTCTGCTTTGGCTGAGTGAATTTTTACTTGACCTACAAGCATGAGTATCACTCAGGAATATCAATGAGAAGTGCAAGAAGCCAGCTCTCTCCTACACTGGCTCCCTGGGCAGTGGCTGGTGCAGGAGGTAACGTTAAACCCAAAATTTATGCTTTGTTTTCTGGATATTTGCATTTGTCTGCCGAAAAACTGACAGATTTATCCCCTTCTGCCTTATTTCCCCCTCCCTCCAGGCCTTCTTTTTTGAGTTAGGTTCTTCCAAAACTGCTGCACAGAGAAACAAAATATAGACATGGCTGCCTGATTGCCATGGAATTACTGCATGGAGGAGAATTCTGAATTAAAATTCAACATCATTTTAACTTTAATATTTTGTGGTTCAGTCACTAGACCTTGCCATTTACTGCATCTCTGAGCTGCATTTTCTTCTGCCAGAAAATAACCTTCTGTTTAGGGCACTTGAGGTTGGGTAAAAAAAAAAAAAAAATCCTCAAACAGATTTCATTAATTCAGGCAAGAGAAAGTTAATATCCCATGACACAGCCGATTTGTTTGTCGGGGTGTTAAAGGCATCATTTCCCTAATCAACTAAACCACCAGCGGAATGTGCAGGAGCTGGTGCTCCTTCCCTCAACCCATAAAAACACAGCAGTATCTGCCAGGTAAGCTCTGAGGAGAAGTAGTCACTGGATCACACACTGATAAGCCTTTTTAAGTGAGGTAAACAGATTGATACCTTGATAACAGGAAGAAAAGGTTCTGTTTGGCATCTTTGAATTTGGCCTCTGCTGCAGGACCCAGAGGCACAGTGCATTTATTGGGCCCTCAAAGGAAAGAGCCTGTTCTACCAGTGCATTACCTGCCTTACAGCTGGAGCATTCAGAATTCCCTGCATTTCCATGTTTGTAGGGATTGCTTTGGAAATAATGGTTTTCATTTTGCTGATCCTTATGGAGTTTCAACTTCTCAACTAATCAAAGCTATAAAGAAAGCAAAACCAGCCATCTGAACAGCACAGCTATGTGGCATGACTAATTCAGCTTTAAAAAACAGCTGGAGTAGATACAGCTGATAACAGAACCCACACTGACTTGTGTTATGGGCAGGAGATGTGCCCTCTTACCCCCACATACCCCAAAATCAAACAGATTAGGTTCTTACTCCACAAAATGTTCAGTTTAAGAAACACATTCCCTCCTGCATGGCACAGATCAACTCACTTCTGAGCCACCATCGCTGTCCAAGAGGAGTTTGAAAGCCTGAAAAACTTTCCAAGGTTTCCCAGCTCCTCCTATTTGGACATTTAATTCTCTGAGGACTCTCTATTGGCCTTCTGGCATGGGAAGCCAAACATTTTTACTGGAAACAAAAAACCCTAAAACCCAAAATCCTCACAGACCATACACTTCCCAATTGCTTTCCAAAACCACTGTCCTTGGTCCTTTTAATTTGACCAGCACATCCCCCATGGGAAGATCACAGTCCTTTGGAAAGCTGAGTACATGTAAGATGAAAGCTGAATATTTTTGACATGTCAAGACATATTTGAAACATAATTAGGCAAGACAATTGCCCAGTGGATCACCATGAATGTTAACATTGTCACTGAGAAAAATCTCTGCATCCATCAGTATGGAAAATATCAAGCTTTCTGTTTTCATCCATATTCTCTAGGGAAACACTGATATAAAAACCATCAGCCTTCCTACGGTCTTCTGTAGTCCCTTGGGTTCTCTACTGAATAAAGAAGCAGTCCAGACACTTAGATTTTACTGAACAACAGCTGAAATACAAATCTAGCTGCCTAGCCAACTCTCAATTATTTTAAACATCTATGTTTCACTGCAAATGCCTGTAAAGAGCAAAATCATCTGCCCTTACATGCTCTTGCATCACCTGGAGTAGAGGACTGGTCTCAAAGAAGCAAATAATTTTCTACTGGGTAAGATTAGACTCAGAAACTATTCAGATTCAGACAACAGAATGGGCATATTTCTCAAAAATCAAGGGACTTTCACTCGCAAGATTATTAAATTCCACATATCCTGACTCCTGGACCAATGTGCATGATAGTAATCTGTAAGATTTTAGGGAGCTGGACTGGGAGGGTTTACAAATGAAACAACAGAATTCCAGGTTCATTTTAAAAAATAAAATAGTGATAAACCATGAACAGCTGTGCTTTCCATTAAGCTCTCAAGCCACACAAAAGTATGACAAGAATTAATTTGCCCAGCTGCAGTTCACACCCCTTGTGAGAACTCCAGACTATCAGCAGAGACACCTGATGTTCAGTGGGATGACAAAGATCACAGCCCACAGACTGGTGTGGATTAAAGCTGACATGGCAGGGCTGCATCCTGCTGCAACAGCCTCAGAGTCAGCTCACTTGGCCTGTGGCACAGCCAGGACAGCCACAGCACTGCTGTGACACGGAGATGTGGAGGGCAGCTGTGGAAAGGTAAATACCCCTTGCAGCTGGAGCAAAGGAAGGGATGACAGCACGTGGGGAACTTCAGCCCAAGCTCATGAGGAGTAAGGTACAGGAGGGAAGAGCAGAGTGGAGAATATTGCCATGTGAGTTGTTGTTTCTGTTCTCAAACTTGTCAAACCACAGGTTTTCACTAAAATGCACAAAATGCCATCATATTCAAGAGAAGCAAGAATTTTTTACTTTTTGCTCTCTGCAAGGCACTTCACTGAACCAAGGGATTCTGGTATCTCATGACTGCAGGGACTGGATAGATGCTTGTGTGCACATGTTGAACAAACATTTGGGTTTTGAAATCTGTATTTATACACACTTTATGAACATAGCTATGATCAGCATCTAATCTTGCTTTAGCTCTATCTGTCCTCCTTTCACCTACATGACAATCAAAAGAATAAATTTATCAATGGTGTTGCAAACCATTATATATTCTGAAAGGAGTGAATTATTCAGCTGAATCCTAACATAGTTGCCCATGAAAAGTGTTTGACAGAGCTGTATGATCTGCAGGGCAGCAATCCAACTTTTAATACTGCTGTGCTACCCAAGCCATAAATATTTTTCTGACACTGTCAGGTTTAACATTCAGCACTGCTATAATTTCCAACCTAATCCATGAACAGTTTAAAGGATTTGTAGTCTCTTAATATTTCATCTGCTCTAATTATAGTTGTTTTAATGTGCTATATCTGTTTCTGCAATACAGTAGGGTTCTTGTTCTCTGGAAGAAAAATAAAACAAAATACCCACACAACAAAAAAAACCTAATGTACTTCAAAGCACAAATCAAAACTGCTACATAAATGAAGCAAATATTAATTATGAAACTGCTGGCTCAAACAGAGGAGGACAATCACAAAAAATAGTTCAGCTTCATGATTATTTCAATAGCCACTATTCACCTGACTACTACAACCTGTATACTGTGTAAAAAAAAAAAAAGGCAATTAAACAGGAAGAAATGCATCAGACCAACAAGCTTAATTGAAAGTGAGGAGATGGAAAAATCTAATTAACTTTACAAACTAGTTTTGCCTTTGTCAATTACCTTAATTGTGCTATTGGAGTACAGGTTATGATCTTCACTAAAATTTGAATCACAAGAACATGTCTGAAATCTCTGAAAGAGAAACAGCCTCGGAATGCTTCTTAATTACGGCAACAAACAACAAGAAGCTGCACCACATCTGCTGAGACACAATGTTTGTAAGGTTAAAACCTCTCAGACTTTTATCTGCCTGCTCAACTACTACTCACACTGAGGATTTGGGATGCTGTTACAATTAGTGTTTTAATCCCATACTTACCAGTGGGAGTTTGGCGTTTCCCTAACCCTGGACTGTTTACTAAAGAGTCATCTCATTTCACAGAGAATTCCCACTGAAACCACAGAACATCCAGGGAAAAGGGACCAGACAATTGCCTCAGCACTGCTGTAGCAGCAGCTGCCTGAAGACCAGCAGGAACAGATCAGATCTTTTCTGCAGGTACAATTTCATGGCTGTGGCTACAGCTGGTGCTGACTATGGTTGATTTTCTGATGGGCAGCTCAAGTTGACACTGTGAAGTACATTGATTGCATGCTAGAGCCAAAAAAGAGTTGGAGACTCAGGAAAGGACCTGGAACTTCCCAGGCATTTCCCCCTTGTGGTCTGTGGGTACCTTCTTTAAACCAACCAACCCGAGCAACTTCTTTCAGCCCTCCATCATTTATGCAGGATCCTGATCCTGAGCAGCAGCCAAACACCCACCCTGCCTCTTGCTCACTCCACTCCTCTGTGGGGTAGGGAAGAAACAGAAGGAAGGCAAGAAGTGGAACGAGACAATGGCAGGTTAGTAGGGAAAAGCAAAAGCTGTGTGTGCAAGAACAGCAAAAGGCCCTGCTCCCTGTGGGGAGGCAGATGTTCACCAGCTCCCAGGCAAGCAGAGACTCAGAGCACAGTAATGCCTGCTTAGGAAACCAAACAAACCCCAATGTCCCTCCTTCCTCCTGCTCTGAGCTTTCATGTCTGAGCACACCACACGATGGGATGGCACATCCCCCTGCTCTCCTGTGTCTCCTCCCAACCTCCTGCCCATTCCCAGCCTTCCAGCCTCTGTGGGGCTGGACAAAACCAGGGCTTGGCGCTGCTCAGCAACACCGACACTGCTTTAGCCACAGAGGCAAAGCACAGGGCTGCTCTGAAGAAAGCTGCTTGTCCCAGTACAAATTTAATGGCAAACTCAGTCATTTCACTCAAAAAAGCCACCCATATATGAAAACAATGCCAAAAATCAGCCTGGAAGATAGCAACTTTCTGTGATACACACATCCAGAACCAAGCCACCCATGAGATAAAAATATTCCATAGCCTATTAATGCCTTTTAGATCTCTGTCACAGCCTACAAAGCTACTGCCTAGAAGAAAACTTAAGATTAATTCCAAAGATTTTCTGATAATCCTTTCATTGAAAAAAAAAAATAGTGAAATTAGCTAAACTATTCATTTTATTAAAAAAAAAAAAAAATCTATCAGCATGACAACGAGTCCAAACAATGTGATTCAGAGCAAAAGCTGTAAGTAGTTGGAAATGTAAGCAAATAAAAAGTCTAGCTTTGATTTTTACAACAGCAAACAGTTTTGAAAATTAGTTTCAGTTACATATTCCTCATTCTCATTGTCAAAACAACATCTTCTATCCTTTGACAAACACAGTTTTTTATCCAATGTTGCTTTCTCCCATCACAACACTTCCAAGCAGAAGAAACAAACTCCACACACCTTAAAATGAAACCTCAGATTTCTGTAACTAAAGTCAGTCTTGACAGCAACACAGTTGCAACAGATCCATTGCCTTTAAATAAAAAAGGTGTTTTGGTTTTTTTTTTTGCTTTTCCCTTTAAGAACTTAGTCTGACAATTATGAAGTGAAATTTTCTCCTTCTAAGTGTACACATTCTCTCATCTTGAAGTTCCAGCTATCAGACACCTGAATTGAGCATGGGATGGGACATCAGAGAGATCAGCTTAATCCCTCCCTATCTCAAAACACATCGCACAAATCCCATTCACGGAGCCATCAGCATCAGCTTTGCTTGCCAAGGATTCCTGCCACTCCTCCTCCTCTTGATTTTTACCTCCTCCAACAGCACGTTTCGACTGAAGGTGAAGAAATTGTGCCATGGCTGCACTGGAGGTGACAACCTGTGGCAATCCCAGCCTGGCTGATGGTGGGGCCACTCTTCAGCCCAAAGGGAAAAAGGTTTCCTTACCAGCAGATGCAGGGAAAGACAAAAAGTCCCTAACAGCAAGTTGAGTCTACAGGAGGAAGGGAGTCAGGGAAAGTAAGTGCAGTGCAGAGCTCCTGAGAGCTCAAGAAAAAGTAAATAAAGCCTTTGATAAAAAATACACGGCAGTTCATTTAATAGTCTATACAAGTTGGAAAGCCCAAGAGTAATGTTTAAAGCTACCCAAGTCCCCTAGAGTAAGGAAAAATTTTATGGATTAAATACTTAATCCAAAAGAGAAATAGATCAGCTGCCATGCCACAACCTTGCAGCCTGAGGCAAAAATACTCAATATATTAAATTGCTATATAAACAACCCATGTCTGAAAATAAAGTGCCCTAAAAACTAAAGGGGAAGAAAAATCCATTGAAAAGAGTATATATTTTTTTTCTTCAACTTTGCTGGAACCTACTCTGAAATGTAGACTATATGAGAAATCCATTTGGCTTTCAGATATACAAACAAAATGAAGATTCAATTTGCTTTAATTAGTGTTTCATACCTAGCATTTAAGAGCAGAATTGGGCTCTCTATCAGCAGTTCTGCAATACTCTATACTGTAGTATCACTAGGCTTATCTTTCTACTCTTCTATTTAATTAAATGGTACTTTTTATTTTTAAGATATTGGCACGGCAGTTCTGGTGGGGGAAAAAAAAAAGGCATCTCACACTCTATTCTGAATTTGTTTTAAACCTCTTGCTTTTAAATAAAGCTACCTCCAAAAAGTGCAGCTTTTAGTACTTCAATGGGATTACAGCTTGCCTGCTAATTCTGCCATTAAATTAATTCTGAGAAGCTCTCCACTGCAGTTACTTCAGTAACAAATAAGACTCAAGTATAAAAGATGCATTAAAACGTGTCTTGGTCCCAATGTAAATGCACAGAGCATTGCAGCCATGTAATCTCAGGGAGAAAACACACAAGGAAGACTCTAACAAACTGCATACTTGAAAAACCAGGTATAGTTTTGGTCTCATGATGATAAAAATACAATATTTTGTATTTGATTTATGCAGCTAGAGGGGTGCCTATTAGAGCATTTTTGATTACATTTGGATTATTTATTTTTCCATCAGAAACTCAAAGTTCAACAAGGTGAAAGAACAAAATGTATGATACCTGCTCCACAGAGGGGAAAAACAGAAATTAGGCAAAGGCAAATGTCCCACAGGCAGTGGGCAACAGAGATGAAAACCTAATTTTTACACAGTCAAATGAGTTGTTGTCATTTTCAACCTTGCCTGCATTGTTACACCACATGCATCAGTTAGATAGCTGATTTCACTGCAGAATCACACGCACAGGTTTCACATTTTAACAACTCTGTAAGAACACTGAAGCGCTTCATGAAGGAAGAAGAGCACTGGCAATGCAAATTTGGGTTATCTGGGTCACCTCCATCCCAAGCAACTTTCAACAGCTGCTCACAACACGTTTTATTTCACAGATGGAAAGGGATGAAGCCTTTGCTCCCCCAGCATCACTTTCACTCAAGTACTGGTGCTGGGGAACTGAGCACCACCAGCAGTGATACCCCTCTCCTGCTCCCCTAGCACAGAGCAGCAGGATGCGTGCAGGGAAGAGACATTTCCCCTCCCCCATCATTTAAAACTGCATAAACTGTAATTTTAGTAAATCAAGCAAAGAGCTAATCAAGTTTTGATTTGCTAATTACTTCTCAATTTGATTAGAGCTGGCAGCTAATCATATCTGGCAACGTAAAGTCAATCTTTCACTCACATTTGCAAATCGGGACTTCAGTGCAAAGAAACTGATATTGTGCATTACACCTTCATAATGATTTTTTTCATATTTCAGTGCATTTAACAACAATCCTAATTTTCATGATTGTGGCAGAACTCTGAATAAAAACTCCATAGAATTGTATGTGGCCTGAGAGGGAATATTGATAGAAGCTCTGGTGCTGCTACCATTTAAGTTCAAGGAGTATGTAATGTTGCATTAAATAAGTACAAAGCAATTTAAAAGCATAAGTTCTCATAGAAAAAAAAAAAGATATTGGAAAAGGGTGAACTAAGCAACACAGAATTTTAACAACCAGCATCTTCAGGGTAAGAACTAGAAGCAGGACTTGTAGAAGTAGGACTTAACCCCATTAAAAAAAGATTACATTATGTAGGATAAGCAAGTTCAACAGGAATCAAGAAATTAAGACCGTGCAGTTTCATTTTTTTCTGAAGTAACAGAGAAATAGGAAAGAGAATGGAGCTCTGCTCTATTTTATTTCTGTGAAGTCCTTAGCATGCAGTATCTACCTATGTATTTCCTTATGTGACTCGAGGGCAGCCTTCTAAACCCTGTGACCCTCTGCTGCTCCTCACTGCCTGGGTCCTGCAGCGCCTTCCTGCATCAGTTTCACTGAGGGATAGATGGAAAGAGAATGCCCTGAAAAACACATCATTACAGCTCTCACAGCAGCAGTTTCTGACCAGAGTATTGTCCAAGCATGCTTTGGCAGACACAACTCAGATTAGCTATATCCCTGCAAAATCCCTTCCCTACAAAAGAATCACAGAATCAGCTCAGTTGGAAAAGATCTTCAAGACCATCAAGTCCAACCTATGGCCCAACATCTCCTTAACTGAACTGAGTGCCACATCCAGTCTGTTCTTAAACATCCAGGGACAGTGACTCCCTGGGCAGACCACTCCACAGTGCCCAGTCACTCTTCCAGTGAAGAATTCTCTCCTGATGTCCAACCTAAACTTTCCTAGTGCCTTTTAAGACCACAATATAGTGCCTGATTCATTGCTTATGTTTCCTTTGGCTTACATTTGATGCACCCACCAGACCTGGCATTATTCAAGTCACCCCATGTCCTCAAGGATCACCACTGCAGATCCCCATCTCCCCCCAGCCATGCATTATATGCATCTCCTTGTGCAATGCAGACTCCCTTCAGCTCCCACCCAACACCTGGGGAGAGCGTGAGCTGGGAGGCAACAGCAGAGAATAAACACCAGCTCTGAGGAGCACTTCAAAACATTTGGGGGGCACTGCAGAGAAGAGAACAGAATGTGTTCAGTGAAGTGAAATCCTGAAGGTTCCCTCCTTCCTTTGCAGCTTCACCTTCCAGACCTGCACCAGAATCACAGCAGTGGGGGAATCAGGAAAGGACAAAGGAGTACAAGGCACAGTGTTTTAGCTCCCTTGGGTAGGGAAAGGGACACACCAACAACCATTTAGACCTGATTTACTAAAAACCAGTATGGTCTAAATACCCCTGCTGAAGATACTGGGACAGAAAAAAAAAGTCAGAAACAACTGAGGCACAGTCTGGAATAAAGTGCAGCTTAAATTAAAATATAAATGGGTTGATTTTAGAGAAAACACATTTCAAAGAAAAAAACACTCAGAGCCTGTCAAAAATATTTCCTACAAAATACTTGGGTTTTTTTCTTTTACTGTTACTTCTCACTTTTAAACATCTTGTTTTTGTATTACAGACTTTTAAAAGTCATTAAGCCCAAGAAATTTACAATGATTCTTTGCAAAGAATTTTAAATACTTCATTTCTAAATAATCTGATGAAGAAATTCAAATGGTGAGGCTTTGTTATAAACTTGAATGATTTTTGTAGATCGTCCCTGAAATAAATTATCTAGCCAGCTGTAACTAGCAAACAAAAATAGGTAATAATTACATGTAAAAAGTGTCTCTACTGACTATAATCTTTGTCTCCATAATTATTTCCTAAAAATTGCTGATTTAATTTAATTGTTGTTAATTCTTTGGTTTTTTTCCTCTCATCTATCCATTCTGGTTTTGAGTTGAATGCTGGAGCATTAGAAGTGGAAGGGTTTTGGCAGAAGAGGGTAAATACAAAAGACATTAACAGTGCCACCAAATCTTTGGTGTCATGGATTTCCAATTTTGAGTAGCACCACTGCTCTAGAGTCTCTCATGACAAAAATGACTGATTACTCATAACCATTATTACTGTCAAAAGTCTTACAAATTCATCATCAGTGTAATAATTACACAAAAAAATTGTAATCATAGCTTCAGCAATACAGCATTTGTTGTATCTTCATGAAAATCAAGATCTAAAAGGTTAGGAAGTCTCTGTTCTCTTCACCAGCTGAAATTATAGCAAGCACATTCTGACTGCCTGTTCTTTAACTTTTCTCTGTAAAATAATTATGCATAAAATGCATTAATAGTTTTCCTGAAATTGGATTTGGGACAAAAAACTAATAAAGGTAACTCTGAAACCTTCCAAAACATGAAAATGTTGATTTTGTGACATTTGACATATCCTATATTATATTCTACAACAAAAACACAAGCAAAATGGATTAAACATTTTTCATCTGAGGTAATATTATGGGTGTTCTCCATTAGGAAGTATTGAATATGACACTTATTTTTAACCAAGTGTCTGTTTCCTGTCTAAGGTTCTGAACAGAAATACCAGAAGCTTTCCAAAACATCCTCAAAAACACAAGAATAAAGGACTTTGGAACCAATAGCTAATCTTTAATTTTGCTGCTGTGACAGGCACAGCCTAAACTTGGCCATTTGTGATTTTGGCAGTTATTTCACAAAGCAGAGTCAGAAAATGATTTAGGCATTTCAATGGAATCCACATGAGAAAGCACCATTTATTTTTGCCAGCAGTGGCCTTCAAGAAATCCTGTTTCCATAAACTCCTTTGCTGTGATTCTATTGATGAAACATTCTGCCTTCACCTTAACTGCCAGACCTAAGCCAACTAAGGGAAAAAATGTGTCTTTTCAAATTTAAGTTATACTATAAATTAGATACACACCTAAAGTATAACTTAAAAGCTTAATGCTTACTGAAGTAAAACTTTATGAACAAGTAGATTTTCCAGAAAGAAACACAGTTTTCAAAGCACTTGAAACACACAGTTGAGATGGTATCTATTAAACCAGCTACTTCTCAAATGTCAAGGAAATAAAACTAAAGATTGTATCTGTCAGAAATTAGAGCACTACCCCTCTTGTCCATCAAAGGGGAAAACAACTCTGCAATTCAGTTGGAGTATTAAGTGATCAAGTGCCAGGCACCAGTGGTTTAACTCAATCCATCTATTTGGTCTCTGCAACTTTATTCCTTCTTCACAAAAAATGAATGTGTTCTGAAAAACAAGGACTTGCTCTAGGAAGAAATTGTAAAAAGACAAAATCAGAAAGTCTGGTGTCGAACCAGCAAACCAGTAACAGAGAGGGTTTATGCTTTTTCTCTTGGAGAAAGCCAGAATACAACAGACAAGCACAGGATGTATTTCTTGGGGAAACACATTTTCCCAGCCAATTCAATTTATTTGTTGAGAAAAACAGTTCTCTCAGTCTTCATTCTAGCCACTGCTCCAATAATTGCCTCTACTGGTTCAGATAACAAATCACTGGAATGATTTGTATCTATAATTTGATATAAACAAAAAATCATAACTTAAATGAAGTGAGGAATCAGGATGTTGACAAGCTTACTTGTGAAGAACAAAGAAATTATGCTAAGGCAAGATATGAACTTCAGACCCTTTATCATGAATTATACATCAGATTTCATAGGAAATTTGGAAGTAATGAAGCTTGCTATCCTTCCCTTACCTTCAAATGAATACTCTACTTATTAGCAACCAAACTGTAGTGACAAAAAGTTTGCTAAAAATTTAATTTTTATACATCTGTGCTCATAAAGATCATGGTGGAACTGTTTTTAATGCTACTGCACATTTGTTGATACATTTGTTGGATGAGTATTTCTGGTGGTTCTGAGTTCATCTGCATTTAAAAAAAAAATTCTTCAGTGCCTCAGGTACTTTCCCACATCACTCTCCATTAAACACTCGTACATCCTTTGAGGTAAAGTGACTTTTTCAAATTTTCAAATTGAAATCCTTGTTTCCCAATGAATCTTTGTCAAATCCAAAGTTAGTTAAAAAACAATTTTGCATTAATAGCCTAAACCAACCAAAAAGGAGCTTTCTAGTTTAAGAGACATATTGGAAATACACAGCCATGGGCATACCAGAAACTCATACAAAGCCTCTAAACTTGATCTGTAACATTTCACTTCAGGAACTTGGAGGAAAAATCAGAGCACTGAGTTGAAAACTATTAGGGAGACACAAAGAATTATTTTGCCCAATAGCAAAATATTATTGGGCAAAATATAATCAAAATATATAAAATATAATCAAACTGGTAGCAAAGACCTGAGCAAGATTTGAACAGAGGTAAATTAACAATCTTTACACCTTTTACTGGGTTACAGCTTTTTGCCCCACATATGGCAACTCTACTCAGGAATCACAGGTTCAATGTAGCAGCAGATTAGGGGGAAATTCTAAACACTTTCACTTCTAGTGAAGCAGTTCTTTTCCAGTAAGATCTCATTCTGTTCTTGTTTACCTGTTCTCTGGTGTGGCAGAACATGATGCTGAGAGATTGAAAGCAAGCTGAGGATCTCCTCCTCAAACAGATCCTCGCCTCCTTTCCAAATTAATTTTTTACCACTCTTGTTAACACAGTAAGTCACCCTGTTCTCAGCAGCTGTATAAATTGCTTGCTCACATCCATGATAATCTTTCAAGTATCTAGCAAGATGCCTCTTGTCAAAACAATCTGATCCTATAATTAAGTCCTGATCAAAAATGTTATTGGAAATTTCCACAAATATTTCAACTTCACTAAAACATCACATCTTTTGCTTTTCAGTTAAAAGACACATAAAGTAATCATACTACAGTAAAATAACTGTCCTAATTAACATATGTGAAGATATTATGAGTTGAGACCTGCTGTAATTATTCCTGTGTATACAAAATAGGTAAACAAATTTTTGAGACACAAATCAAGAGAACGGAAAGGTTTGATCATTCTGTAGTTAGTGGCACCAAATCAGAAGTTATAAAAATTTCTGCTTCACTGATTTTTATCTACAGGAATGTAGAAGTTTTAAGTGAAGACCACCCAAGCTAAACATACTTGAAAACACACTAGACAGGAGGCACTTCTCAGAGAACACAGACTATGAACTACAAATAGGCTACAAATGGACAAAAAGTAAAAAAAGAAATGACATAAACCAAGATGCAAACTGAAATCTCATTTCAACACTGAACATCAGCAAAAAAATTCTGTCACAATCTATCCTGGAAATCCCACAGAAATCTATACTTTCAATGGGAAGGTATTTAATTCCCTTCATGAAATGTAACATGAATATCAACTCAGTATTACAATGCTGTCAAAAATACCTTTTTTTTTGTGTCCCTTTACACTGGGAATAAACAACTGAAAAAAACTTGCCATAGTCAATTTATAATGTATGATATCAGTGTTTTCTTTCTGAATAATAATAATGAAAATACAAGATTTAAAAATCTTGTGACAGAAAAGTTTCCACATCAATGCAAATATTGCAAAACATATCCTATATCTTATTTCCCTGAAACTGGGGTATTAACATTATTTCTTCCCAGCTTTGGCACTGTTTTTTATTTTTTTGTTTGGGATGGGTTTGGGGCTTTTTATTTGTTTCTTTGATTAAGAAGCAAAGATTTTTTTAGAGCAGTGTATGGAGGGTGAGGGCAGCCATCACTCAGATGCTACACCTGTGATTCCAGGAACACAGCACGTGGTGGGATCTCAGTAAAACTAGTCTTGCTTACCAGGTGAAATGTAGTTTCTTTGTTCATAATTCAATTATTTATACTTTTCACCAATTTGTATCTCTCTAGGTGGTACACATTATGCAGTGTAAATCTGCCCTGGGGGTGCAATAGTTTATTAAGAAAAAAAAGAGTATATCACCCAAAAGAAAAGTTGCTTTTCTTCTTCCAAATGTTCAAAAACAATACATGTCTCAGGAGAAAATGTTACATTGGCATAGTCTCACATATGACACTCATGTTAATGCACTTTAGATAAATTAACAGAAAGAATCATTATAGCTTTGAGGCTTTATGAGAAAATTATACCATGTTAAAATTATCATCTTCAAATGGCCAGGCTATAATGCAAGTGCCATGAATTGTCTATGAAAAAAACATCAGGCAGGCAATTCAAGAGAGATGCACAGCATTTGCTGAAAGATAAGAAGCAGGAAAAGCTCCAAGCAGCATTAATCAAAGTTCTTTCCCATGTCCCTGTGAGTTCTGGAGGGAGTCAGAAGGGTTTTTTGCAGGAGAGGAAAAACTTCATGTAGGAATGAGGCTTCATGTAAGAATGAGGCTGTTTCAGATGTTTGATAATAACAGTTTGATAACCTATCTTTGACTGACTCATAGAGCAACAGAAAGTTTGGAGTTAAAAGATGAAAGACTTTTTTAATTTTTTCAATATTTTTACTATGACCTCATTGTCCTTTGCACAGCACTTTAGACAAAAAGCCCCAGCAAGTCAGCTGATACATCACCACATCCAAGTAAAGGGTTTGCTACTTCTACAGACATTGTTCTTGAGGTTGCATAAATTGTTAAAATCACAATAGAGGAACAAGGTACTGAGAAAACATGAAATGTATTCTTTTGAGACCCTGGTGTATTTGTTCTAAAAAGTTGCCGAGAAAGTAAAAAAAAAAAAAAATAGAATTTTATAATGGTCATTGTAACAATAAAGTATTTCTAAAAACTCTGCTATCAGTTCTCCTTATCCAACATAATTTTAGTATGTTTAACAACACTGAAATGTTCATTTTACCATATACAGAAGTAGCATCTGTTACTTCACAGGTATAAGAAAGAAATCTAGGATGGAACAATAGCTGAGAAAATGAAAGATTATTACCCTTCATGGGTGACATATTTGATTTATTCCACTGAGAATAATTTCCTTTCATCATAAATTATACTCTTTAAGTCAATATTTTGAGTACCAAGTACAGGAGGGGACGCCTGGGAAAACCTGCTAAGCGAGTTGGCAAAGAGATGCAACTATCAGTGAATTACTGTGGTTATCATTATTTCATTGGGTGAGTAGTTACTTTGATATAATCTGATCTCTTCTACTGGTTCCAACCTCCTCTTCCCAACAGCAGGCATGGAAGAGGCATCTCAGAGAATGCTCCTGCAAGAATATTTTTGTTGAGTTTTTTAATCTTTTTTTTTGTTGTTATAGAAGTCCAAGGCCAATATTATCCAAGTAAATATAAGAAAAGTCAGTTTTAAAACGACTTATCAGATCCTTCCCCTCCGTTCAAAGAAAAACAAATATATACTTAGCTTTAAATTTGCCTCTCTCATGCAACAAAACTGTATTATAAATTACACATGACAGCTGAACACCCTAAAGAATCTCTGTAGGTGCATGAGAGCAGAGTTCCATATCAGCCAAATATAATAGAATTAATTGTCATTTGATATTACTTTCAATAAAACTAATGATTAGATTAAAAAAAACCGCAAAATCTCTGTGAAGTTTGTATTTATGTTGATCAAAAGCAGAAGTCCAGTGCTGAAAATTCTAGTCTACTCTTTTCTTTCTCCAGTATTTCTGCTTCTAAGCACAGCAAAACTTGAACAGTAATTCATTTTGCCCACTATATGTGCACGTTGATGCTGTAAGAACACACACTTAAAAATGGAAATGTGACCTTACTGTGTCACCCTAACAAAACAGGAAATCCCTAAAAGGAAAGGCAAAACCCAGCCTGATGATCAACAGGGATTCTGAAGTAATCAAAGAACTTGGTTACTTCAGGTCCAAGAAAATCTTCAGCAGAGAGGTGGAAGGTTTGACCTGAAGTTTAAAAAAAAGCATGTGCTTTGATGGAAGAAAAGCAGGTGCCAGATTTTGGCAACTCATTAGAGAAATGCACACTGAAACCTGTTAGATTTGGAGTTAAAAGAACTAAGACTGGTTTAGAACATTGTATAGAAGGAATATAAATGTTTTACTAAAATATGAAGCAGCATGGAAAATGTTGTAATTACCCTGACAGAGAAAGGAAAAGGCATTGAGCGCATTTTGTCTTTTTTTTTTTTTTTGCCATTTCATGTTTCTTACCCTTAAAATAATAATTGCCACACAGAAAAATCCTAAGAGCTTTTCAGGCTCTCACAAACTCTTTGAGAACTTCCATTAGCAGATATCTGAAGATAACACAGATGACATGAAAAAATAGAATCGGCCAAAGTTCTGAAAGCCCCATGCATCCCAAGTTCTTCATGGGTTTGTTTTTTTTTCAGTGTCCTAGAAACCCTTAGGCTGGTACTGACACAACATGTTTTAGTGGAAAAATGAATACAACTGTAACAATAAAATGTGAATTTCCTGATTTTTCTCAGAAATAGGACAACTTTCACACTGAACAGAATTCTTAGACTCGAGAAGAGGCACTAAGTAATCTTACAACCTTTCTTAAATGCCTCTCTAATCATGTTTGAGATACAGAGGTTTCAGCAAGAAATAACTAATTAGATTGTATATAAATAAATTCCTTAAATTAATAATCTGTGCTGTTTAACACAGCCTCTCCAGTGATACAAACAGGAATGGAAGCATCAGCGACAGTCTGCAATCCTGCCACACCATGGGAAGTTCTACCAGAGACCCAGAAGAGTCTGAACCTGTTCTGTTCTTTCCATACACCTGCCAAAATGGCTGGACAGGAGCTAATTTTAACTGCTCAGATGTGCAACAGCTGGACAGGTCACACCACCTTCTGACTAGCAATGCATCACTGATTTTGGTGTTGGCCCCATTGTACTGAAAGCCTGAATGATGACTCTGATATGGAAGTGAATTCAAAAGAGAAACCTGGCTCCATGGCATATGTATGAGGAAAAAGCTTATAAGAAATTGTACTTGTTTAAGGAGGCTCCTAGAACTAGGAATTATACTATAATTAGTTTTACACAGAAGTGGCATCTGTATATAGAAAAAGAATAACTCCAGGCACTGCCTCCAAAAAAGCATATTTACAAAGAGAAGCAAAACAAAAGAACTACATTAATTGAAGTTGGTGAAAGAAAAAACAGATATCTGTAGCTACATATCCATGCCACACACACAGTGCACTTTTAAGCAGTCAGGGTAAGTTTGGAATTGAGCATACTGAAACAGCAACTAGCATTTCTTTAAACTAGAAATTTCCAATTCAATAGGCTGGCACTTGCACCAATCCCAACAAAATTTCTGAATCTGATCTGGATGCTCAAGGTAGGAATCAACCTTAAATATTCTTTATTTATGGCTGCCTGACTGTCCACTACCATGTGCAGCAAAACATGTACAAAACCATTTAATTTTGTCATCTTTTGACCAACACAGAGCAGGTATTTATTCTACATGGTATTCCTTGAAGAACACATAACACTGTCTAAATTCTAATAATTCTTTTAAATTACATATGTGTCAAAATGTGTCAGGAAAAGGTGAAGAAAACCCTTTTTTGGCTGTGTGTATGTCTCATAAAATGTTTGCTTTTTGGACTCAGAGGTTCCTGACACACAGACAGTTGTGAGAACAGTTATTCAGTTCTTTGCCCTTTCTCTGTTGGAGGGCAAGAGGAGATGGACTTGGTTTGCAATAAGAGATTCCCTTTTGACTGTCTGGAAGACACGAGAAGGAAAATCCATTTATAAAAGAACTAAAGCAATCAAGGAGATGATCTCAATCCAATGCACAATCTCTCTTACTGAATGTTCTTGACAACCAATATAGAGATCCCATGTTTACGTAGGGGTTAAGATAAGTAAACACTTAAGCCCCATTCAACCCTTCCTTTTTGAGATTCAGGAAGAGTATCCACGTTTGGAAAAATACTCAAACAATACCAGCAGACTTCCACCAAACACATTTGTTGTTAGAAAAATGAATTTTCAGTAGTCTTCCACCTGTATATCAGGACTAAAAGATGTAGTAAACTAACTTTGCCATTCCAGTAGAAATTGCAGGTGAAGAATGCACAAACCATTCCTCTTGTTTTCACTGACTTATTGTGCACCTTTGTGGGGCTTTTCCCCACCCCCCCAAACTGAGCTATCCGTGTTGGCTCTGCATTAGAATTCCTTTTGCATTTCAAGTGCTCCATGGTGTGCTTCTTTCTCACCTTGTTGTTTACAGCACATGAGAAGCTGAGGCAGGTGTTGCACATAAGGCTGACACTCTGTCAGCCATCAGCAGCTCTCTGGTCAGCAGCTGGGTTTATACATGCATGAGGTGAAGTATTACTGTTAGAAGAGCTTTCTGAGGAGATTCAGGAGTAAATTAAAGAAGCTACCCAGCTGGTGATTTTAATGAATAGGTAAAAAATAATGAGAAAAGTAGAGGAAAAAAAAGAAAAAAAAATCATCAGACACACAACTTGATTTCACTGGGAAGTATTTTCTGATTTTCTTAAGCACATAAAGTAAGCATTTTTAAGGTTAAAAAACAAACTAGTGTCCAGCATGAACTTAAAAGTAATTTACTGCTCCTGTGATCTAAAACAGAACACACTATAATACTCTGACATCCCACACTGGGGTGGGAGAATAGTAAAAAAAATTAGAAATCTCCCACATGCCTGCAGGTGATCATTCTAGAATACAAACTATGTTCCACCAACAAACTGATAGGGTGAAATTTATCAGAAATTTAATTAAAACAAGTCAAATGTGCAAAATTAAAAACAAGAACTACAAAATCTGTTCAAGCTCCCCTTCACCATATTAAAAAAAACAAGAGGGAACTGACTTCCATTTTTTATTATTTCCTGTTTAAGAAGAGCATGGGCTATTTTTTACATCCAGAGAATTCTAAATGCAGCTAAGTGAGCCTGCTTCCCTATGTGAGGCCACACAAAGATCCACTTTAAGTCTCCCAGTATAAGAAAGATGCTGTCACACTGGCATGACCATCAGTGCTGGGCCACCAAGCTGTCCCTGAGCATGACCCTGAGCAACCTGACCTAATGAGATACTGGGAGCAGCCACTTGGACTCCATGGCCATTGGGAGCTCCTTCCAAATTAAATTCTGACTCTACCCTGCTCCTAAAACAACATCCAAATACCATTTTCCAGAGGTTTCCAATTCATTAAGGATTTAAACAGGTTTTCTTTGGAGAGAGAAACCAACTGCATCCCTACAGAACTGGTTTTTTTCTTACTAAATCTCCTTCCTCTGACATAGAAATTCCTATATCCATGGAACACCCACAGGAAGAGAGATCCAACCAATAAGTCCTGGTTGGAAAGGAGCTGATTTTCTACCTGGGATATTTGTACTGACCAGTGAGGGAGCTGCTTTCAAACAAAACACAAATAATGATTCTTTTCTTCTCAGCCACAGTCAGATACTACATTTTTTTTTCTTTGTGCCTTGGCTGCTTTCATGGCATTCTGGGCACTATCTTGAAGACCTCTAACCTTTTTGTCAAAACCATGAATCTTCTGGCTCATGCATTCTCAGAGTGTTTTATAAACAAGCACCCATTTAAATCACATCACGTTACACCACTAACTTAAAGCAAATAACTTTTCCACAATGAGGGCAGTGAAAGTCTCTAGGATATCCCATAGGACTGAGCAGACACAAGTGAATCAGCTTGCTGTAGATCCAAATGTATAGGCATGGGGAAAACTCTGCTTTCTTCCTCTAGCATCCTATGCTATTTCATGCATTTATGCATTGAATATATATATTAAGGTTTTCTAAAGTAAGTCCTATGTAATTCTATTTTTCCAATTTCCATCCACATGTGCCTCTGTTACATGACAGTCACTGCCTGGACAGAAGATTATTTCTTCAGCATTTTGAAAGTTCATAAAGCCCTTCTGCTTTGGAACAAATCTCCCTCAGGAAAGAGGGACACTTTCTGAAAGAAATACAAAATATCCTTTTTGCTTTTAATGTTTGTCTTGTATTTCTATTGCTCCCTGTGCTACTGGCACAGTTCTCTGGATTCCCAATTGGAAGAAAATCATTTTCAGGAAAAATTTACACAAGCCCCCCCAAACTTTGCAAGATCCTCACTTATATCTGAGATGGCCATTTGAAGCCTGAGAACTGTTCATTGGACTGGAGATAAAATCTTTTTGGACTCCTCCACCAGTCCTAGAACATCTTTGCTCTGCTTTCCCCACAAGAGGCAGAGAGAGACAGATAATTCATGTGGCAGCTGGTCTCCCTGTGGGCAGTATGCTGAACAGACACTTCATCATCAGGCTAAATGAATATATTTAATTTTCACATAATGAAAATTGCCATTTCAGAAATAACCACTGTCTGTTATTATTTTACTCAATAAAACTCTTAAGAGAAAAACAAAATATGAAAAAAATGGATGAAGACTGAGCACTGTATTTGAAAAAAATACAAGCATAGTTTTTTAACAAATCTCCATTTTCCTGACACAGTATTAGAGGTATGTATGATGATTCTAAAATTATCCTTTTGAGATCTATTTATTCTTATTCATCTGTATTTGCCTCTGCCCACAAGTTTGTCTAGGCTGGTTTTCTAGTCCCACTGCCATCCCTTGCAATCTGCAGAAATAGAAACTTTCCTAAACAAAGATGAAAGAAATTTGATTAAGTGGACTAGAACAACAATTTTCGGGTTTTTTTGTCTTTCATGTAATTTTAAAGTTTAAAAGAACATGCAGATCTTTAATTTTTTCCCTGTTTACAAGCTACTCTTCCATTTTTTGGAGAAAACTGAGGAGTAGGTCAGGTTAGCAATTAACATCTCCTACATTTATTAATTTGCCAAAAGTTATTACTTGCTCAATAATAGTTTTTATCTGCAACAGTTTTGTTGGTTTTTAAGTCCATTGTGGATCCAACAAGAGACAAATTCTGGACCCTGTACACAGCACCTGGGGTCAGCATAAATGCAGCAAGGAAAAAGACACAGGAGAATGAAATCTAAAACTTCAAAACAGTTTTCTGGATTCAAAATGCATTTGATACACATGAGATGACTGACACCTCCAATTATATGAATATCTGCTGGCTACTATTATTTTAAGCTTTTTTCAAAAGAAATAATAATAAATTTCAAAATGCTGTGGAAGTGATGATTAGTGCAAAACAGGAAACAACACTCGGAATGAAAAGGCTTTGATGTGTCAAAACTAAAAACCTTCAAATTTGCCACTTTTTTTTTTTTGATGTCTGTGTATTAATACTGGTTATTGTACCTGTTTTATATCCACAATGTGTGCTACTCTAATCACTTCACTTAATTTCCTTGATCCTGCTGAAAGAAATTATATAATAGGTCATTTGCTGAGGAAGCTCAAAATTTGTATACAGGGCCACATTTTTCTTGCCAGATTGCTTTTTAGTACCAATAAATGCTGGATTTGTGCTTTTTAATTTTCTTTAAAGATGAGAGAACACCAGGATCTTCTAATATGACCCAATTAAAAATTCTTTGAGATACTTTTGTGGTTGAAATTCATTCTGTCATTCTTCCATCCATGGAGATCTATCCACTAAAGAAAACCTTAAATTTAATTTCAACAACACAAAATTTGGGTTTTGGCTATTACAGACCACAGATTGGTCTAGTAAGTTTGGTAAGTTTTCATTTCCAGTTCTAATTGCTTGCAATTTTTGTTTGCCTTCTATTTTTTTGTTTAAGAGAGTCATGGAAATCCTCTTTACTTATTGTTATATAATCATCTTTATGCTGTTGTTATTGTCTTGGTATGCAGAACTCCACATATTATCCATGCAGGTAAGACACATAATATATTGGTGGTTTTAGATTACAGAAGATTTTCATTCAGCAAAATCTCTCCTTTCCTGTAACTAAGTAGATGGAAAAAAAGGTTAAGGCCTTTGCCATGACCATTATATGGAAGAGGTGGATCAACAAACAATCACAAACTGTTTATATTGAACAGCACTTTTAAAGAATCAGATTATTCCTTTTAACTACTACTGTTGGATAAATCTGACAGTAAATATCAGGTTATCTGTTCATAGTCACACCTTTATAAATTCGGAACTTGAGTTCCCTAAAAGCAATGATCACATTAAAAGCAGCATTAAAAACAGGTTTGAGCAAAACTCTTAAACTAAAATGGAAACCGTTTTTTTCCTCAGCTCATCCTACACAATTTTTGGTCATCTTTGTGCTGTTCTCAGAAGATGCAAGAGAGTGTTTTAACTCCATGGACTGCACAGGGTCTTATTTGCTCCTGCTGCATTGCAGGAGGATAACTAAGTTCTGCAGTGATGATCTGCACATAAACTAAGCAAAGTAGTTTTTAAATGTTTTTATTTTTCCCAGAGAAACAAGATAAAAATGAAGACAACCTCTGGATTTAGACTTTCTGACTTTTAACTGTCAGCAAGTCCTTAATAAAGAGAGCACACACAGATGTAACATCTTTTTTATCTGGGGGAAAAGGAAATGCCTTCCTCATTCAAACAACCACAATCTCCACTATAACATTTTTGAAAGTAATAAATAGTCAGTTTTCAGTCTCAGGCAATAAAACTGTTATCAACTACACCAGTAAGTTACTGCATCCTCTAAAAATAAAGAATAAACATGGGGCAAGGCTCACTCCCCCCTAAGAAATGATTTCTGTCTGTCCCTATGACTGCATTAGTCTCATTCTCTTACACTTCCTTTGAAGCTTCTACAGCCACAGCCAAAATCTTCTTTTTTATGATTTTCATGCTGAAGCTTAAGGAGCAGAGATAAGAAGTCTGAGGCAGAGATAACATGAAAAAGCAGTTTCAGGGGAGGAGAAGGAGAAAGGAACCCTTTGGAGTTAAGATATATTCTTAGCTGGAGCGTTCAGAACAAGCCTTTTACTACTGCACCTTTGGTTAACTACAGATCATTTTCTTGTCTTTTTGCTGTTCTGCTTTGAAGATCATCCTTCCCACTTCTGATTTTATGAAAGACTCTAATCCCATATGGATGAACACAGTGTCCTGCCCCCCCTCAAACTTGACTCTCAAAGGAGGTCAGAAAAAAAGAGTTTACAGACCCCAAAAATTTAACAAACTAAGATCCATCTCCCAGTAGAGATAACATTGGGGTTTGTGCATTTTGCAGGTACCAGATTTTTCTGGTTTGCTTCATTTTCTCCATTTAAGCATTAAAATTTGGACTTTCTAAAACTTGTATGCATTCCCAATTAATATATACACACAGTATTTATTCATATACATCTACTAAACATTGATAGGACTGACAAAGGCCAAAGAATTGCTTCTGAAGAAAATGGATGTGACAGCTCTTGAGACCTTCAAAGCAGTGACTTAGTAAGAATGCCAAGGACTAATATATTTCTTCCTTTGTTTAAAATGGGCACTTTATAAATGGTTATCCCTCTTTGTAATGTAATTTCCACCATGCACATTTTCCACATCCTGTGCAAGCAAGAGCAACAGCCAGTGAGGAGTAGCCAAGTACTAAGCTACTCACAGGTTGCTGCTCACAAGATTTCCAATACCTGAAACTTCTCCACATGTTGCTAAATTATTTTAAAATGAGGATATTAATTTTCTGAAATCTAAACTGGGTATTAGTCAGTATGGAGTAAAAATACCAAGCCTTAAACTTATATTCCCAGGGGACTTTGAGATCATGCAAAGTTGGATCTTCCTCCTCCTCCTTTCTTGCAGTTCTCATTTTCTCCCACAAGAGCTGTCAAATACCTGGCAGCTCATCCCAGTCCTGGGCCTTGCAGCTCAGAAAGCTGCTCCAGTTCAGAAGAGTAAAGAAAACCCAACACAGTGACTCTGGGAAGGAAAGAAGAGTCAGTGGTTGTGTGACAGACACAACAATCAATTTTCTCTATTATTTTCCCCCCCCGACTTCCATCATTCAGATAAAATGTCACCACCAATTTGGTATGCAAGTCTGAAGGAACATGTAGTAGTCAGAGATCTGCTGTGTGACCAGGGGAAAGGGTCAGAAAGGGAATCCAACACTGAAATACCAGCTCATCAAACAGCATGCTGTGGAATTTGGTCCCACTTCCTCCTTTATTTCACAGAATGTATAAATAAGTGAAGTAAAAATATTAAAAATAATTTTTCCATTTGAGTTCTCATCCAAAATTTCTCTTTCCCCTCGCCAACCTTTTCTTACTTTATATGCAGGTTTAATTACAGTGCAACTACTGGCACTTCCTCCACAATCTTAATGCAGTTGCAGTGGTATAAACAGCCCAAAATGTCAGAGGGCTTGAGGAGATCTTGGGACCTGCCAAAGAAAATGAGAAGCTCTACATGGAAATTCTGCAAAACCATATTGCCTATTTGAGATCCCTCCTAGATAGTTCCCAGTGTACCGAGCAACTTGGATTTAAAAAAAAAATGCAGTTAATATTTAAATTATCAGTTCAATAATACAGCACTGACAGTCAGGCTCTTGCAAAACATCTGGTTATATGGATACTATGCTGATGCTCCTGAGAAAGATGATATAAACTTTTAAGCATCAGTGAAACAAATTAACCAAGCTTCTCCCCATCAACAATTGTTATCTTCACCTTCTGCAGCAGGAGCACATGCTTTTTTTGAATCAGCATAGAAAATAACTCTCAGTAAGAGACAAGAGTCTCTGTATAAACCAAATTCATTTTTCAGAATGCTCAAGTTTCACTCCCTCTAATTACTGAGAGTTCTTTATGCCATTAGAGCCAACATATCAGCTGGAGACATGCAGGTCTTACATGGAAGTGAAGGCTTTAGGGTATTAGTTACACTGACACCTGAAATGAATGCTGCTTCTAACAAGCCATCCCTGCACTTACATTTCATCTGTTAGCCAATCTTCACCTCATCAGACAGGAGTTGGAAGCTACTGTGCTTAGGAGAAATGAATTTATTTACCACTCAAACTTGAAGCTGATAGTTTCAATTTAGATGAAACTATCTTCAGTATGAATAAGCAGGACTCATTAGTATTTTTCAGATTTCCTTGTCATAGGAGAGTTCTCAAAACACAGTTGAACCCAACAATTAGAGATTAAAGGAAGCAAGAACAAACTTTGTTAATATTAAAGGATTCCTACTGAAGACATCAGTAGCTTCTATGAATTAGCTTTTAAAATTGTAAACACCCCCCCACCAAAGCTGGTAAAGAACCTCTCCAGCTTCTTTGCTCCCTCTTAAGACCTTATGAGGACATGGAAATTTTAAATGAATTTGACTGCTGCCTTACACAGTGATAGCAGGGAAATTGCATCAAACAGACTAAAAAGAGCACACTATTGCTCCCTTGCAGCTAATCTGAAATATTTGCAGCTCCTGGAAGTTTTCCCCTCTGAAGATGTACAATGAGAGCCAGTAGCCTTCCCCTGGCAGGCTCAGAGCCTGACTATCATGATCTTATCTTGATGGAGATATTTCCGAGTTGAGGGGAGCCAGATCTGTGGCAGCTCCCACAAAGTACCTTATCTGGAGTGAATCCCTTCCCCTTGCCAGCAGGCACTGTGCTACCCTTCTTGCAGCTGTCTTATCTGCTCTAGATTATAAGAAGCCTTTCATGAGTTAGGCATGGAAGCAATTTGGAGGCTTTCTCAAGAGCTTGAACTTTTAGACCTGCTAAATAAGGCTTAATGTTTATAAATGACATGTCAGAGTAACTCAAAAGGCTCTGGAAGAAGCTTTCCTGTCTTTTTTATTAGAGAGACAGTGTCTATGTAGTGCCTGGACACACACAAAAAAGTGATCAATTGACTTCACAGCCTGGAATAGTTACAAAAAGGTGTTGCAGCAAAGGATAAAACCTCAAATACATATTTTTATTTTAAACACAAACCCCAAATACTTTTTGCCACTCTACTTGAGTTACTATCTCAAAGATGCCCTCAAAAAAGAAAAACACAAGATCTTATAATTGTCACTGAGGTGGTCTGAGAACCACAGACCTTTAACAATCTACCTTTGGAAACAGTTTTTACTTGGATGGCATTGACCAAAAAAGCCCACCCCAATAAAGCAGGATCAGGGCCAAACCTAGGTCCCAATTTCTATGAGCAAATTCTTACAGCATCTAGCATATTTCTTTTGATAAGAAGCTAGTCTGCCCTTTTCTAAGCTCAAACCAACCTTTTAATACACAAACACTTGGAACTGGAGACTGGTATGAACAAATCCATCTTCAGAACATCCTTGAACTGTGGTCTGAAGCAACAAAGCCTCTTTGTTTAGTGTTCAACATCATGTGACTTCAAGTTTTTTGGACAGAAGATGGATAAATAGCAACCTCTACAGTGCTCATAAAAACTCATGATAGACCACATCAAAATAAAGCAACTCACCACACTTTCCTGTATCTAATCAAGTCACTAAAATTCTGGTCCCCTGGCTCAAACAGAACTAGAGAAAAAATAACTTAGAACAGTTCTATTTTGGTTATTTTGCTTTAGTTACTATTTTATAATACCTGTGTTAGAAAACAATGCAATGACAACTGATAAGAAATAATAATGAAAACTATCCCTAGAAAATAAAAATTGTTAATTTTGCATAATATACTGTAACGACTTAGCTTTCATCAACCAACATATTTCAGAAAAGCCACAGAAAAAAAATAGTTTACTCATTTGTTGAATTGTTGAGTATTTTCAGTATGGGGAAGTATGATTTCTAGGACTCCTGAACTCCAACCTTTGAATAGAAAATACTCATTGTCTCCTACATCTAACTGTACTGTTGCTAAAGATATTTCATAGTTTATATTTGTTAGGTCTAGAGGCTTACTCAACATGCATATTTTGCTTAAATTGCTCTCACTTTAAGTCTGAATTTGCTCTTACAAATCATCTTCTGTTTGTTCCCAGTGTTTTGTTAACCACCAAGTACTGAAACATATTTTCAGAATTGTTTGCCACTGTTTTTCTGATGTTCTAACAGAATCACTGCTAAAGTTGCAATATTGTGCAAAACACAAAGTTGGTATATCACATTGTTACTTCTTCACCCTTTCCCTCTGCTTCCATAAGCTATTCGACCTACATTTAGTATTTGGAAGACCACACAATCAATTTACACCTCAAAGACTAGAAAGCAATTAATTCCTGTTTTCTACAAAACAAGGACAGTACCCTAAGCAGGATATTACTACACTGTGCCTCAAGTTTCCTCTCCTGAGGTGACACCAGAGGCAGAAGGTGGGGTGAAATTGCTGTGGATGGTGATGGTCTAAAGGGCTACACCAGGGCCCTACTTCCAAAAGACTTTCAAAATATATACTCACAACAACAAAGGGGCTTTATGTTTGTTTGTGGCCAGCATTTATCTGTTTTTACTCATGACAAGATACTGCCAAAGGAGGTGGTCACATCCAAGAGTTTGTTCAAAACAGAAGTGCCTGGTTTGTGGGTTTTTGACATGCATACTGGATGTTTGTCAGGTTTGAAGTGTTTTCAACAGAGAAAGGGAGAAAAGCACATCGTAAGCTTCTAACAGGCCTTCGAAATTCTGCTGCTTACCAAAGGGCATAACCCACTCCTCTCTATCTCCTTTGGTTATCTTGAGCAGTCCAGGTGTCACATCAATTGCTTTAGGCTTTCTGTATCTCCCAGTATTCCTTGTATAATCTTTTCAAAATAAGGTTCAGGTGCACTTCCTCTCTTTCTTTTGGTAATTGTGCCTATAAGATAACTCCAGAACTGCTGGATGAAGAGATTACAAAAGAGATAAAAATCTATGCAGGGAAATCTACTGGTTATTCCACTGGAGAAAAAGATACAGTTAAAATATATCTGAAGAGTGCAGAATGGTCTCTAGCAGGTTTTCTGTGCCAGAAGCTTTATAAAAATGCTCTAACTCTGCTTGCTGGTTTGGAGCAAGAACTAAAAGGAAAGTAGAGGGATCAGTTCATTAATACAACGACATTTTGTGCTACTTCTTTGAATTATTGTGCTTAATTCTTTGTTTTGAACTGCTGCTTAATGTAAAGGTGGCAAAAGTTCCTACTGATTTAGTGTGATTTTCTCACAGAACAGGCAAAACATTGTCCACAGTAATGTGATCTATTATCCATGTAACTATGTCTACATAAAAACCCTGAGGTGATTTCTAGACACTGCATTCTCCACTCTTGCTTCAGAAGGACTCTGTGCTGCAGAGTAACAAGCTATTCTAGCCTAGATTAAAGAATGCAAGTGCCAAGAGCAGCCTTCTTTAAGGGGCACAGACTTCAGCAGTGGATGAATTGACCCCAGCACTTGGCAGAGCAAGTCAGCCCAGAGTGAGTGTTTTTCTGCTCTAGTTAGGTGAATACTTGCATTTAAATAGCCCAGGCCTGTACAATGACAAGGATCATACTTTAAATAGCTTGTGGGCACCTTTGATTTGGTGCCTGTTAACATTCCTGGGCTCAGTTTCCACAAAGCTACTTTCCCTCATTAGATGATTAATTAACTATTTAGATAAAGCTCACATCTGAAAAACAATCCATTTGGAGTTAGTAAACTCCAAAAACCAACCAAAGCACTTGCATGCTTAATACCTGTTCCATGGTTTACCTTCCTCAGTTCCAAAATAGATTGAGACTGATGTTTGCAGACTAATGCACTCAGTAGGGCTTATTAAATATTTGTATTACCCCACCTGAACAGCAAATCTTCTCCTGCTGCACTGTGTTTCTTTGTGCCAAAAGAGACTCTCAAGGAGGCTACAAATAGTTTCTGCTTTCATATGAATACTTATTGTTCATATTTAATAATAATAGCCAGTACCACTATTAAACAAATAAAAACATTCTAGAAAGAAGTATGTTGCATTGTAAAAAAATCATAGGTTTATCTATCAGCCTCAGGTTCTCTAAATAATCAGTAAAGACAACTGGGAAATTTTTGTCAATATTGCCAATTCTGAGGCTATATTAGACAGATAACTGAATTCTGATTAATGAGTTCTCATGATTCAACTTGCTACAGTTTTGGGGCTTTTTATATTGAAGTCTGTTAATGATTTAGAATGCTTTAACAGGTTCTGAAAGGGCTTGAATACATAACAAAGCCGCAGAAATAAACCAACAGTGCTCCCTCAGACACTCTGTGAAATCTGGAGTGGGAGTGCATTGTTTTTAAAACAAGAAATGATTTGGTGCCAGTGTGACTCCGACCTCGGCTTTCTGCAGCATGCTTCACTCACCACACATGCAGCATGCACTTTAATTTCATCCTTGGGTTGTATACACACATTCCTGGTATTTTTAGAAACACTTTAAAAGTATAAAATCTATTCCCTGTGCCCTCATCAATTTGAAATTACCATTTTAAGGCTGATTAAATAAGGATTAGTGCCAATGTTCTACTTATTAGTCTGTGCCTTCAGCTGGAACTGATGATGTAGTATTTGTCAATAACTAGTTCAAAGCCTTAAATTCTGCAAAAAAAGAAACCTCTGCAAGACAGTCCATCTGTCAGAAGATTTTGCAGCAGGCTCCCATGTAGAAGAAACCCATCTATTATGGGATGATACAAGCTCAAAGTGGCATGTATCACAGCTGTTTGATTACTACTGGGAAGATGACTTGCATCCCCCTTCCAGCCCTGTATCAGAATCCAGCAGTGATGGATGGAATTTCCCTGGCTTTAGTGTGATGATGGATCACCCCAGCACTCTGTGCAGGAAAGGTATAGTCTGATCCAAAATTAACACCATGGCTGGAAGATGCTGGTCTAAGGAGTGATTTCCAGCACATCTGAATAGCTGACAAAACATTTTGAGGACCTTTCACAAGTCTAAAACCATGAGATTGTCACCTGGGAATTCTCCATAGGAATAAAAGACCCATTTTGCACGAGGCCCTGGAAGATACAAATCAGGCAGCAGGTTCAAAAATGTACAGAGTTTCCTCACAAGGCCTGACCTCAAACATGCCCTGCTGTCCAGGCACACCCCATTCCAGTCACTTCATACAAACAGCACCTCCTGTCTAACCAAAGCACCATGCCATGAACTGAGACCCACGTTACTCTGCTGGTTTACCAAGAGGAAAAAGAAAATATCAAGTCTTTTTAAATCAGTGTTACTACACACAAAAAGAGAAGCAAGAAAACCCCAAATATTTTCAATCTTGCACTGGAATATCTTGTTGCAGCAAAAGTATTGTCAAGTGATAAGATTTCACATCTAAACACCACTATTACTTCAATGTGTTCCTTAGTTTTCATTGCAGCATATTTTTAAGCATTTTGTATTTTTTTCATTACATTTTGAGGTTTACTGAGTAATGGACCTACATATGTTATTACAATACAGAAAACTTTGACTGGACTCCATTCACATAGTGCTTGCAAGTCACTAAACACAATTGGCTAATTTAAAATATTCTTTAAATTGTATTGCCTTATATTGTGTTGTAATCTCTCATAATATTTTATTGTAGCTACCAAGATTTAGAAGTATAGTTCAAAGAGCCTTACCCCTAAATGCATGAGAGATTCAAATCTTGCTTTCATCTTTAAAAGAGGTTTTGAAAGAGAGACAAACAGAAGACTTTCCTTTAAAATACATTTCTTTTTACCTCAAATACTTTTCAAGTAAATTTCAAGAATAGATGCACAAAAAAACCCCACAAAAAACCCACACAAAACCCCCACACAACTAAACTGGCACCTTATTTATGCTTTCCTCACTTCTATTCAACTATTTCACTTCCATATCTTCTTATCCTCAGGAACTAAACACCTTCAGAATCCATTCAATTCTTTACACTTCAATAAACTTGCCAGTATTTTTTTCCATACATTTATTGCTCTATGTGTAAAATTGTTTCACTCAAGCTTTTTCTCAGCTTTTCCTAATCTCTTTTGATTACCCCCCTTTTTCTTTCTGTATGAATAAAGAGTTCATTTAACATTAGCCATCCTCCCCCCAAATACATAAATTTCACTAAAATCCCCATAAAATATATTCTTTTTCAGTCAGCCTCTTAATCTTTCTTCATAAATTAAATCATTGAAGCCTGGTATGATTCTTTCGTTTCTTCTCTTTGACAACTGAGGAGAAATGATCTAAAAATCAGTGCTGAAAATTTCAGCCTGGGATTTGGTCTAAACATTGCGTCCAAAAAGTTAAGAATTCTATCTTTTGAATGTGGGTAATGCTCAAAACACCCTTTTTCTCTCTACTTGCAGTAATGTTTTTTATACTGATCTCATGCTGTACCAAGTGGGTAAAGAGAAAAAAAGCACAGCCATTTTGTTGAAAATCTGCAGCCCATTACCTCCCAGTTAGCCATCTTATTTATAGGAAATTTATAGATTTTAAAACAGATATTCATCCACAATTGTCCCTATGCAACCCTGCCAAAAAAAAAAAAGTAATTTTATTCTTATGGGGAACCTTCATTTTCAACCCTCCTTCATTTCACCTTCAGGGAACTTCACATGTCCCAAGTCTCTTCAACAGAATGTAAATATTGCTCTCTAAAAAGCCATAATGCAGTTTTGTTAACTTAAAAACCAGCTGTAACGTGACATATTTTCCCTGGAGCTTTAACGTGGTGGCAGTGCATTAGAAGTTCCAGTTGAGAAACAGTTAACAGCAAAGAAATTGTGTCTATGTGCATGTTGGTACAACAAGTCTTTGATCATGATCAAGCCCATGGGCACCATCATTACATAAATATTAAACTGCCTCCACAAAATCATATAAAGAAATGGTTGCTAAGCAAAATAGTCAAAAGGAGGAAATGCCAGACTCAAGGTAGCCTGAAAAATTCAGTTCTTGTATACTACAGTTCTTGTATGCCATTTCTAATTGGAGAGTAAAATATTACCTTTTGCCACCAGGACTCCTGCACATTGCAGTGAAAGAGATCACTACAAGCTCACTTTCATCCTTATGCTCACTGTACAGTCCTGTGCCTGAAAACACAAACCTGTATCTATTATCTGGTGCATAAAAAGAAACATTTTCCCTGAGAACATTTCTACCATGTTCTGCTGATGCATTTAAGAACTTTACAAACCTCACAAATTTACTTCCAAAAACTCTTTTTTTATGGAATTTTATGGATTCAAGCATTATTCTTGAATCTGTGTTACAGCTGTGATCTAAGTCCCAGTGTCTGGCACTCACATGGAACATCTGTAGGGTGTCCTGGTTTCATCTGGGATAGAGTTAATTTTGATCCTAGTACAGTGCTGCATTTTGAATTTAGAGTAAGAATCATGCTGATAATATGCTGATGTTTTAGTTGTTAGTAAGTTGGGCTTAATCCAAGTCAAGGCCTTCTCACCTTCCCAAGCTCTGCCAGTGAGAAATGGCACAAGGAGCTGGAAGGGACCAGGACAGCTCAGCTGTCTGGGAGGGAGGAGTGAGTGGCTTCCAGGTATTTGGTTACTGGCTGTGATCAAAGCAATATAGAGGGGAATTCACCTGAATCCAACATTCTCAATTCTAGACCTATTCAACACTGCAAATCTTGCTTATGAGCCACAGCCACCCAAAGCAGAAATCCTCCATGTTGATGCCTACAAGACACCTGCATGATTAACTGTTTATACATGTTGATTGCCTCATTTTGCCTTTATTCTTTCCCTGTCTCATTATTTAATTGCAATGTCATGGATGATTTCATCTTGTTTTAAATCAAATAGCAGAAAACAAAATAATTTCAGAACACAGAGCACTGAAAAATAAGTTTTACAGCAGCTCTCTTGAAGTTATGCTCTGGATAGTGAAAAAAACCGACTGTATTGGTCACAATAAATAACACTTTCACATAAATTCAAAGGGCTCCCTTTTCAAAGGTTTTGAAATGCATTTCAAAACTCTTCAAGACACAACTACAGAGATAGAGCACGACCCTTTGAACCACAGATAAAAGAAGCATAAGGACACACTCTCAGTTTCTAAAGCATACCATTGTAATTGGTATTACTTTCACACTTAACTCTGCTTCAATCACTTGCATTTGCAATGCAGCTGTTGCTATACTGACAGAACACCAGGACCAAACAAACACAACCACCTTCAGCCTCTGCTTCAGCAGGACAATTTTCTGACTATTTTTCAACCAATAACTAATAATTTTAAAGGGGCCTAACATGTGAAAGTGTTTTATTAAAGAGCTTCTACTTTGCTCATGTATCAACAAAAAAATGAACACTTCCGGGTTCATTTTATCAAGTCAGTCACTGTCGGAAACCAGTCAACAGTTCTAAACTGAACTACTGCAAATTCCATAAAGGGGATTAAAAAACTGAATTTTGGCTATTGGTGGCACTTGAATACCTGCTAGTAGCATTATGCCTTCACAGATGTTTGGCACAGACATGAGAAGAAAGAAACTGAATAGCACAATGAACTCGCTGAGAGGCATTCTCATCTTCCATTAACTTACCTCTCCAATAATGCACTCAGGTTCTGCACAGATCCTGAGTCATTCCACTTGTGTGACTCAGAGTGTCCTTGCTCACAGCTACCTTCCAGAAAACCTAGAGGAGCAGGACTGTCATGAGTGAAGCAGAAGGGGTGTGACTCTGATTCCCAAACTGAATCAGCCACCACAATCCCCTGCAGCAGGGACGAGCCAGCTGCTGCCAGGGCATCTGTTTGGGTTGCAATGCAAGACATACACAACCAAAAGTATATATTATACTGCTACCTGTTGAAACTGGTTGGGAAGGTGTTTTTCTTTATCTCTTTTTTATCTCATTCCTCATAACTCCAGGGGGGATGGGTGTCTTGTGTTAGTGGGCCACCTGATAAACCAGGTGGGGCAGTGTTCTTTATCTCTTCCATGACCCATCCTCCCTCCAGGGAGATATCTGCTGTTAATGGGCCCCTAAGGCTCACTGCATCACTGATAAAACCACATCATCCCATCGTGAGATGCTCCACCCAGCGGGAGGAGCCAAGCATTCCCACCTGGATAAAACCTGACACTCTGAACACCAAGGGAGCTGGTTGTCCACTGGATTTCCCAGAGGAAGGCTGGACTCATGTCACCACCACTGGACCTCCAGAAGGAAACTACACCCTTCTACAGGATCATCTCTGCTTCAACAGAACCACATCTGTCACTCCAGGAGAACTTAACTGGACTGCTACCAACACCCTGACCAACAGGGTGCCAGGTGGCATTCTGACTCTGTCAGTGTTTTCTTTTTTGTTTGGTGGCTGTTTTTGTACTACTACATTTTTTATTTTTAATTTTCCTAGTAAAGAACTGTTATTCCTATTCCCATATCTTTGCCTGAAAGCCCCTTAATTTCAAATTTAACATAATTTGGAGGGAGGGGTTTTGCATTCTCCATTGCAAGGGAGGCTCCAGCTTTCCCTGGCAGACACCTGTCTTTCCAAACCAAGACAGCATCTCCTCATCACTGCTAAAGCCAGCACAGGTCCCAGTCTTTAGTCATGGCATCAAAACCAAAAATGGACTGTCATGGTATAACAGCACTCAGATGGGGGAGTGACAGCAGCCACCTGGGGGCAACAGATGGAGGGGAAGAGGTTCCCAGGGGAAAAAACTGAGTAGACACTCTGGAAAGTGTTCCTGGAAACACACAGAGGGAACAACAACTTCAGTTAAACCTGGAGATATCCAAGATTCCCAGGGTACACAGAAAGAACAAAGGGGATTCAGAAAGAGAAAAAGAAAACAGGCATGGCCCAGGGGACCCTGAAAAGCCCTGAAATCAGGCTGAGCACATTCTGGCTAAAATCCTTATGCTGACACACACAACTTCTCTGCCACATCACCTTTTCTCCTGCAAGGCACAGAAATCCTTTAACTTGTAAAAGTCAGCACATGCAATCCAAGTGTTTGGCACCAGTTTCCATTTAGTCTCCACATCACCAACAATGTGTCCTAAACCACATCAGCAGCACACACCTCAGAATACATGGAAGGTCAGCTTTTAGTTGGTGACTCTGACTCTAGAGGGCATCCATTTCCACTGCCACCCTCCCTACAAAATGAGAAAATGCAACTTTACCCCACTTGAATTACTCTTTCTTGAAATACCTCTACCTGTATGGTAAAAGCATATTTCCTGTGCTGCAAAGGCCTTTGCTCTGACACAATAATCATTCTGATGTCTTAAGGGTGCGTTTCAGGTACAAACATCTGGCAAGTTGCAGTTTTCTCATGACAGAGATGCTGCTGGTGCTGTCATGCAGCTAACATGGGGGTATTCCCTCTGGGTTTCAAGTTGTCTCTGGAGACCAGTGTGCTTGTAGGCTCCAGTGTTTAATATTAGCACCCAGTGAGACTGACTTTTTGCAGGCTCCTCCAATCTACAACACCAAAATATGAATATTAGGTCTCCCTGAAGCATGCTCTGGCTGACAACTGCCTGCCTCCTGTGTTCATTCAGAAATACAGATTTTACATTTGCAATGTACAGGAACCTCTTACATTTGAAGATGTAATTGGAAATAAACCCATTCTTCCTAAATACTTATGGGTATTGTACTAAAGAAGATTGATTTTCATCTTGATCCAATGGTAATGTCTTGTCACACATCAGTGACTGAGTCCTATAATCAGAGGAGACAATTTCCCATCATCCTGAGGCCCTGAGAAATATCCCTTACATCACCTGATCCCTGGGTCAAACATCACTTGGAACAACCCTGCCTGAGCTCAGTTTCTGCCCCTGGGACAGGGAAACTGGGAGCAGATTCTTCTCCATTATCACAGATTCAATGCTTCCACAAGTCTTGATGCAACTAAAATTGGATGCAAATTATAGGAAGTGGTAAAGAAGCCAAAAGCATCTTCTTCCCCCTAATCATCCATTCCTGCACTATGTAAACTGACACAGAGTGCAGGGGCAGAACTCTGGCTTTATCTAGTTACACTGCTTTTGAGAGCTGATACTTATTCCAGGGGTAAAAAAAAACCCAGAATAAACCACAAAAAAAAAAAAAAAACCTCAAACAAAAAACCCAAGGAAAAAAGCCCAAAACCACAGCATATTCCTCTTAGCAAAAAATTTTCATTATAATAAGGGAGAAAAAGAAGGGAGAGAAAAAAGAGAGCCAGGACTCAAAATGAAAAATGGTAGAAACAACAGCACGTAAATTCAAATTATTTAAATTTTAGAAATGGAAGGGGAAGGATAAATCTTAGATTTTAGTAGACAGGAGGAATGGTTCTCTAATTCCATCAGGACTGAGAAAACAAAGTCCCCAGAACATGTGAAATAGGGCCAGTCAGCCACCAGGACTGTTTGCTGGCAGTTGAAACCACAGCAGATGGCGAAAGGGCAGAACTCATCTCTCAGAACAAGCCTCTCAAGTCAACAATAGCTCACGGCTGACTTGGGCAAAGTCAGGCTTACATCCTTTGTTCTGAGCTTCCTCTGCTAACTGCTCACTGAAAGCACTAAAAAGATTAGTACAATTCTTCTAGGAGTGGTCCTTATCTAGATGGGCTGAGAAAATGTTCTGGCTGGCAACCTGCTTCCTTCAGGCAGAAATTCAAGCTCAGATATTCACCAGTTTGCAAGAAGTTGCTTGCAATTGGAATAGAGAATTGGATGAGAACCAAATTTCATACCTGCCTGTCCCTGGATGAGTCCTATGCAACTGTGTTAGCTTATATGAGCAGCACTTTCTCAGGACAAATCTCATCATTCCCACTTTCAGTGCTTGGGTTCACACCTATCAGCAGTCCTGAGAGGCACAAATAGATTGCTTGAAGATGAAACTAAACTGGATGTACTCCATGAACACCTGTAGTGCTCTCCAGCCTCTGAGAGATGCTCCAGCCCACACAACAAAAGCTTTCAAAAAGGCACAAAGCAGCTCCTCAGTACCCTTTCAATCAACTGCCCCCTTCCTCTAATGCCACTTGATAAGGCAGAGATGGCCTTTGATTTCACAGCAATAATGTGCACATATTTTTAGTTTGGTCTTTCCTACACGGTGCAAGAGAAAAGCTTTCCAATTTCCACCTCCTCACTTAAAACACATGTCCTGTGCATTGGAGTTCCTGAAGTACACAGCACTGCAAAAATGGAAACCAAGGCTTGGAGATCACCAAAGGAAGAGCCAGTTCCCCAAATTAAACTAGGACATTGGCCAAAATTAACTTGTTGATACAACTAATTCAGCTTTGCTTATATTCAGAGGATTTTTTTTTTTTTATTTCTGTCCAGGCATTTTTCTCATGAGGCATTCAATACAATTTAACTGCTAAATAGAACTTAGGACAAGCTATGAGCAGGAATCCCAACTACTATACATCTAAACACATGAATACAAGACAAATTATTTAAGTACATTTAGAAGTTTAGGAAACTGTCAAATATCTTAAATTCTCACAGCTCACCTCAACTTCACCTAAATGGCTGATTTTAACTATTTATGCCAGTTAATACCTAAGAAAATTCTTCCCCTTTCCTCCAGGAAGATCCATCACAACTGTTGCCCAGAGACAAGCTCCTGAAATGATTCAACTTAAAAAAAATCCGAACAACAAAGCAAAAAAAAACCCCCAAAAAACAAAAACCCCAAAAATAAAACAAAACTTTCATTTTCTGCAGTTCAAGACTGATTTTTTTTGTACTTGAGGTGGCCTTGAATCAAATCATGTCCCTCATGACACCAAAATAACTTTGTGGAAATTGGTGTACTGCTAACATACATTCCACTAGGAAATTAGTAAGAAGGTCAAGCTACCTGGCACCTAGGTAGTAGTGCAAGTGATCAAATATTAATTTTTCAAGCTCTCTAAGAAAGAAAGAATGAATAATCATCAAGGAACAAACCAAAATATAAAGTAAATCCTACCTCAGCATCATAAGACTGAATGCATCATTTGTATTTCAGAGAATAAGAAAGCAAATCTGAATTATTTTTCCTCCCATGCTCTGCTACTGGTATTTGTTACATTCTCATGTATATTTGCATTAGCAATGCTAACTGATTTTTCATTGATCATATGGATACTTTCATCTGTACTTTTTAATAATAATCCAATTGAAATTCTTTTATAATTTGTTTTGGATGCACAGATAGAAGAGGAATTAAATAAAATTTAGTGAAAATTTCCTCATGGGCAGGGTCTCTAGAGGGAATTATCTTCTCTCTTTTCTTACCACGTATGAACCTCAGACCAAAGATGTGTTTACAAAAGTGTGAGGTAAAAACAAATTAGCAATTAGATGGACAAACACAGAACAGACATGGCAGAGTTGACAACCATGCCTTCATTAAAAACAAACCTGCCTTTTGTTTTTCATATGATACATGAAGAGATGGTTACTTCCAGCTCAGCATTTGACCTTTGTTGCTATCATGTCAAGCAAAGGGAGGAAGCATTTCAGCCAGCAAAGAAACATTTAAAATTCCACAGGTTTCAGGCAACATCTTGACAGCAATTGCAAGCAGTGCCTTCCAGTGATTGAGCTCATCTGGCCTCTTTGGAAAACACAGGTAAATGAAGAAGAATTCATGATCTGCATTTTTGTACTTACAAAGGAAGGAAAGAAAGAAAACCTAGAGGCTGGGCAGGTTGAAATATTTTTCTCAGAGATTCTATGGATTTTCCATATATTTAAAAAAAAAAATCACTCTGCATCTGATTTTTCTTAGATTTGCCTTTCCCCTAGAAGCATCATCCATTGACTGCTTCAATTTACCAAGGGCTTAAATACTACTCTTTCCAAAAGCCTGTAACAACCAGTCAGATGGATGAATCAAGCTAATACCTTATGGTGTATGCATCATTTGGGCACTGCATTTGAGAGTAAAGGTAACAAACAATTAACAACTTCACAGGAGGTTCTAGCAGTAAGAGGAGACACAGGTGCTGTTAAGTCACATTTGCTGACTCACAATTGTCTGGAGGGTGCTCCCCCTCCAGATTGCCTGGTAAAGCATGACTGAAAAATAAAAAAGAACCCAAAAAAAATCTCTAGATAAACTCTCAACTCCAAAAAGCCTCTCAAATAATGACAAAACAGACTGATCAAAATAGAAAAAAAAACTCCACAAGGTGTCAGAAACTTGTTTATGTACAGTCTGCAGTAAAGACCCCCTTTCTAAGCAGTATTTCACTCCCTTGTACTTCCCTTTAGATTGTCATCACACTTTCATCCTGGGAGGTGAACACGGGTGGATATTGTGGGGCTGTGTTCTGTGCCTCAGACTCCCCCCATCTGCAGGAGTAACTCACTGAAACATGGCCTACAGCAGAGAGCAGGGGTTTCACTGATAACCAGCTGATAGGTGACAGCTGGCCCAGACACAGGTGTCCCCTTCAACCAGCCGAGCTCCAGTTCTGTGTGTGTCACACGAAAGGCTCAGAGACAGCAGAAGGCAGGCAGGCAAGCTGCTTGCTCCCTCTTCCAGTAACTTCAGTGTCCACACACTCTGGCAGTATTTAAAGACATCAGCATTTCAGAAATAAGAAGTTAAGACTTGCTTTCAACAGACTGTTGTAGTGGCTTGTTTTTGTGGGGGGTTTTTTGGTTTTTCTGGTTTTTTTTTTTCTTTTTCTTTTTTTCAATTTGAAGTGCTCTGTGGTTGTTCGAGTTGCCTCTTTACCCAACTCCTCTGACCATGTTCATCATTTCTCACAGGAAGACACTGTGACAATCACAGGACTTTAACAAGTCACCCAGAAGGTACTCTGTGCTTCTGCTTTCAGGCTCTCAAAGGAAAATTTTGCAAGATACTGAAACACACTGGCACTACACAAACAAGAGAAGACAAAACCCCAAAAACCCCACTTGTTCTGTATATACAATATTATCCTTCATATTTTCAGTCTCTCCTAAACTAGCTGTCATGGCCTTATTATTTCAGTTCCTGGACTGCAGATAAAGTGTGGCAGATACAAGGCCTTCCCTAGAAGTGGTCATTTTTATTTTGTAGCTGACATTCAAATGTCAAGGACAGAAATAGCCATTTTTGTTTGGCAATAATGAAAACTACATGAAGTGTTGTTATAGCTTAAAACACACCCAGAACACCACAGAATTCTCTCAGGGTCACCACCCCAGAACTCCTGCCCAAGATCCTAAAACATCTGCATTCACTTGTGTAATTTTATGAAGCCTTGGATAGACACCAGAATTTTTCCTCTGCTGTACCCACAATTTGTAAGTGATTCCAAACTGGGAAGAGGCTCAGTCTCTCTGTTTACAAAGAACACTGTAACTGTAAGCCAGCTGAGGATGGAGAAAGCAGAAGATGAACAGGAATGGTGAAAGAAGATTGAACTTAGACTATCCTATGGATATTCTAATAATAATGAAGAGACACACCTGATGGGTGGCACAGACAACCTGAAATCTGTTTTCTCCCAGAAGTAGACCCTGAATTTGGTACTTCCTTTTGGTAGAAAGTTTGGGGAAACATAATGAGAAACAGAACTCTGATGGGAGTCCTTGCATTTTACCAGAGACCAAAAATAATTCTTTAGACCAGTGAATAGGAACCTTCAAGGGAATGGGCACTTGATGCAAAACACGAAACAGCTGCCCCTACACTGCCTCTGCATTTTGTCAGCTAAAACAGGAAAGGTGCAGGTAAAGCACATTTCACCTCTCCCTCCACCCTCCTTCCATCCAGGAGTGCTGCTTCTTCCTTTCTTAAGCAAATCAGAGCTAGTTTGAGTGTAAAATCAGTGCACTTTGCAGTTCTCAGAAGGGTCTTTTTTTGGATAAACTAATTGTTACCCCAAGGCTGTCAAGAAAGAGAAGCAGTAGCAGGTTCTAATCCCTTTTTGTATCAGGATGTGCCAGGTACCGATCCCAGAACTGCTGTGCAGGAAGACTGCAGGGGGACAGCAAGAGAAGAGAAGCTCCACTGGCTTTTGCTGCAATTTACAGAAAATTCACTTCTGCTGCCTAACATCAGGAGTGTCAAAATAATATTTTGGCATCCATGTGTTAAAAAAAAAAATTAAAAAAGATCAATTACTATAACCTACACTGAGAACACAGACATTATAAATATACAAATGCCTCCTGGGCTGACATGTTCTGCAGCCACAGGGCCTGAAACTCCAACCCTTTTATGACATGTCTTTCTGTGCGAATTTTTTTTCCTCCAAAGCAGTTTTTGAATACAATATGTCAAGTGCAAAACCACCCACACATTACATATATGGTACAAACACTAAATGTGATAAGGTTTATATTGTAAAAGACCTCCTGGTGTAAATTTTGGCTATGAAGAAAAAAACTAAGCCATATCCTATAATTTGATAATGCAGCTAAACAAAAAAAAAAAAAAAAAAAACAAAAAAAACAACCCAAAACAACCACAAAGACAGCAAACATAAAACCAAACCAAACAAGCATTAACAGCAAAAAAACAACACGACCCTATAATATGAGCTCAGTATGTGAGACAGAGAACAGTAACAGAGGCAGACATCGATGCCAAGGTTGTGGGAGAGTTAAGAGCAGCATTAAGCAAAGAAATAAATGCAGACACAAGAGTTTTGCTGAAGCCCATCCCAAATTATCTTTATTTCCCAGCATGGACAATTTATTTTTAGAGCATTAATTCTCTAGGGAAAGAAAACAACCAAGCCCACAGTAAGTCCTCCACCTATTCCAGCCATGAAGGACATTAACCCCAAGAGTTCAGTCCAGTCCACAGCTTTGGATGCTAAGTTTCCTTTCAATCTGCAGTTCATTCTGTTTAAGAGCTGAGAGCAGAACAGTCCCAAAAGAAGAAAAGCTGAATAGATTTATTAATGCTATTTGTCTGGTTGGGCTGGGGGCTTTGTGCCTTTACATCTCAACAACTGTATTCCTATAACATACATAAAATCAGAGTGGGAGAAATCTGTTCTCCAGCAAAGCAATTTTTCAATAGTTTTGCAGTGCTATGGTTACGCACAAACATAAGCATTCATGTAGAGTTTGTGTATTTATTATTTCATCTCCTGGCACCATAATTTCTTTCAGTGTAAAGAAGCTAATTTTCATCAAATAGGACTTTACTGTTGTTCACGTAAAAACCTGATTTAACAAACTCTACATAATGAAAAATTAAATTATTCAGAAGGGCTGAAGAATAAATAGTGTACAGGGTCTGTTCCTACATCAGCAGCAACTGCACCTCCACCAAGGTCAGAGAACACTGCTCCAGAAAACAGATTTCTAAGAGCACACTGATTGTTACAGATGTATTCAGTATCAAGAAAAAGCATCTGAGAGCAACTTAGTTTTCTTCACCAGTGACAGTTTCAGAAATGGAAGCACAGCCCAATAAATAAAACTGAATTGCTGAGAAGAATTTGTGAAAAAACATGATGCTTATTAAAAAAAAAAAAAAAATACCACTTATTTGACCCTACTTCCTTACATTGATGGCTTGGATAATTCCACCAAGCAGCAAACCAGTATTGCCTTCCACATATGGCTCTTGGTCTTTTACTGGGGTAAGCAGGCATGTGATACCTTTGGTAGGGATAAGAGTCTTCCCCCAAACCTCAACACTGTAGGTCTGCTGATCCTTCCTTGACAAACACTTCTCTTCTTTGGCATTTTATTACTGGTTGAAAGAAGTCCTCACAGTCCCAGAGGCCTGTGACACTCGTGGCCTTTTTGCCATTGTGCCCTTGCACGTGGTGCAGACATGAACTCGAAAACACTACAAGAGTTAATCCCTTTTAGAAAGGCATCAACTTTTAGTCTTCTCTGTCACTTCAACCAGCAGCAGACCAGAACACTTAATAAGCTCAAAAACTTATTTCTTCTAGGGATAAGAGCTTCAGGTACTAAATATTTGTTTATTAAATAGAGAGGTTGCCTGCTTTTCCCGTTCTATCCTATTTCCTCACTTAGCTGAGGTTAAATTTACAGACCTGCATCCTGCTAAAAGCACTTGAGAGTAACCTCAGGATATCAGAGTCTCAAACCATTAAAATCTGTTACCACATCATCACAGGACAATAAAAGATAAAGAAAGCAAACCCAACTTTGCCAAGCCACACATGCAAAAAAGCAAACCCAAAAAAAAACAAACCATGACACAGAAATGAACTGTGACTAACTCAACCTCACTTTCCCCCAGGCTCATTTTCTACTGTGGGGAAATAGCTGTCCATCTATTTGGAATTCATGGCGAGATTAGGGCCAAAACACTCCACAGCCAAGACAGGAATGGTAATTCCATCCAACTCTCATATATCATGCACAGTTAGCAATTGTTTACTTGGCCTTTACAAACAGGCCTGGCTACAAAAAGGAAAAAAATATAAAGAAAAAAAATGGAATGAAAAAGGATTAAAATTAGTTTCTGGCAAACATTTTATACTCCAGAGATCCAGTTTATTTTGGTTAAAATTAAATTTTAAAGACCACCTCTTTGCAAAAATGAATTGGTCTCTATGAAGTCAATGTACCTAGAGGGATATCCTTGAAAGACCAAGGCATGCAGCTTGGGGTGAGGATGCCATCTGTACACTACACTGCAAACATATTTCTGTTTAATTGGGTATTTTACTGCAAATACTAAAAATTAGGGCCTCCTGCAGAACACTAAGCCTACTGAAACAGAAGAACAATTCTGCTCCATCCAGTTGTATCTTTTACATGTTTTGCTCTGATTTCTCCAGAAATGCTCACACAAACTATAGCCCCCTAAAAGTTAAAAAAAAAACCCAACCAACAAAAAAAATCTAAATAAAACAAACCAAACCAACCAAATAAAAAAAAAAAAAAACCTTAAAAAAAATAAAAACACCCAAAAGCTATAATTGAGACTATATCCACTTCATTTTTAAATTCTTATAATTACATTTAATGCAAGGACAATGTGAAGCAAAGCCAAATTATGGGGCAGATTACCAACTTCTCTTCAATGACTTGTTTGTTGCTCTGGTTGTTTAACAGTCTGAAAGGTAATATAAATTCATTCAACAAGTGATCTATATTGCAGAACACAGAGAAAATTAAAAAAAATACTTTGATACAAGATAAAAAAAAACCAACAAAGCACAACAAACAACTCACAATTATTTACTGGGTTTTTTTTGTCTCCCTGTCCCTTGAGGTTCACACAATTTGTGCAGTCAGCAGCACATTATAGAACTACATGGGGATAAGAAAGCTGAAATATCCACCAAACAGCCCATATTTCAACCAAATAGACACATTTCTTGAGCAGTGATGAAGTGTATTCATGAATAAAACACTTGCTTCATTGGACTAAGTTTGTTCTTAGAAAGTAGGTCAAAATTTATTCCCATGGACATAGAGCAGCAGTTTTCTAAGGCTGGAAATGTCAATGCCTACCTTGATTTGGAAATGTCCAGGCAAACTTATGTGCATGAACAGGTATCGAGGCCTCTCTGTGAACTGCAGAGCTCCCAGGAATTGAGCAGAAGCAGTGATACATTTCAGCAGAAGAATGAAAAACTTAAACTAATGCATTCCTGCTCTGTGTGTTTGCCATTTTACCTTTTACATAAGGGACCATGTCAGGCATACATTGTCAACAGAATAGAAAACAAAAATAAACAGTAATATTTTCAATAAATGCAAACGTCACTGCTTGGAAATCTTTATTATTACCTGTTTATAATTATGAATGTGTATATTTTTAAGCATGAACATAAAACCAGGAAGTTAAAGTGGACATTGCATCACTGTACCCCTGCTTACAACCTGATGAGCTTGACTCATTTCCCACCTTCTTCCCTATTATTTCTCCATATCCCCTACCCTATTTTCAATATCTTTTCTCTCTGCCGAAGCTTTGCCTTTCAACTATCAGACCTTATTGTTCACACAGCAGAATTTCACATTCCAAGAGCAGTCACTTCATGTTACATCCTAATTTTGTGCACTTCCTAAACACAACCATTTTTGTACCTAGAAAATATTTCAGGTGGGGTAAGCAAAGAATCAGTTTGAACACCTTCCCAAAAAAAAACAGGGAGTAGGTAGGGTTCTCATCTACTTCCTAGCTTACAATACAAACCTGATTGGTACAAGAGGGTGCCTAATTTCACTTTACTCCCAATTTACCTGGAAAAAAGAGGTGTGGGGTAGAGAAAGGAGAACCAGCCTGCAAGAGACTGAAGTAATTTGCTGGCTGACATGCTTTGAAATCCACGTCTACTGCATTATTTCAGGAAAAAGTTAGGAAGACTGAGGAGAGTGCAAGTGGGAAAAATTGTCAAAATCTATTACCTCAGGCAATATATAATCATTAAGGATATTTAATCAAGCAAAGGAAGTGATAGCCACAGATTGTGCGGATTTTTTTTTCCCTGAAAAATTTCTTGGGTAGAACTCTTAAATCTAGTTCAGGTTGTTTATGCATTCATAAACTGAGAATTTCATACAAAGTGAAATCTTAATTGCCTTATTGTTTCCTGTGTTTAAGTGCCTTCCAGTACATTTAAAGAGTAATTCCATACAGAATAAATGATATCCATTAACTGACTTTATTGGACATACTTGAAAGATAATATGATTGCTATAATTGATTTTCTTTTTTTTTTGCACAGTTTTGATGAAGGCAAATTTAGTGCTGAATTCTCTCTAGAAGAACTTCCTGGTTTTAATAGTGCACACTTTGATAATTTTAAAAGAAGTACTCATTAAGTCCATTTGTCTAAGACTTGAATAAAATATGAGGGACTATATCAGCATGATCTATGTTCATTGCATTAAGTGTCATTTGCATTCTGGACCTATCTACAATGCAATATTCATATTTATGTGCAATAGCAAATGTATTCTGTAAAGCTGTGTAGATCTACCCATTCATACAGATAAAGCTTTAGCACAGAACACAAAAAAAATAAGATTCAGGTGGTCTATCTCTGTCCTGACATCCCAGGTGGAAAAAGTTACAGTAAAGGACAACCCAAATATAAAAAATCCCAAAAAACTCAATAAAAAAACCCCCAAAAACCTGCCCCTAAAAAATAAGCACAAAAACAAACAAACAAAAGCAAAAAACACCCAAACCTTTTAAGCAGGTATGAGGCTTGCTACAACTGCTTAGGTCTGCAGCCCTTCCACATAATGATTTTAGCTGGTAACTTCACTTGTCAATCTAACAGAGACCTGTTTTATGCTGTGCTTCTGCTGAATTAGAGTTGGAGAAAATATTCCACTCTCATAATACTCAAAGCTGTAAGCAAAGCCAGTTAAAAAAACAAAACAGTAACTAACTTTCTGCAGGATTTAATTGTTCATCAGCTGAATGGGCTATAGCTGAAATGATAGCTGTCAATTTATGTTCCTGTGTTGTCAGACAGAACATCAGTGCCCTTAAATTGATGAAACTCATTGAAACCAATTTTCAGCTCCTATCAGTCATATCTGGAGCTGCACTACTCTGAAGCTGGGCACTGAAGTGTAGCAAAGAACTTGAGTTAGTCAGAGAGTAAAAAATATTTACTGAACTGATAAGAGCAATTGGTCAAGCCATTAGTAATAGCTCAGTGAGACTAAGCCTAGTGTTTTTAATAAAAAATGAATTTAAAATTATTGAAAACTCCCAAATTTTTAACATTTAAGACTATACACTATTTATTTGTACATTATACAGGTTTAGTTGATGCCTAATAAAAGTGAATGCTAAGTTCTATTTTAACATGCCTTGAAATTCTTCAGCATAACAAGCAGGTAAATTGTTTGCAAGATTTTCTGCGTTTTTTGGCTTTGCGGTTTTTTTCACCACCCACCATGCAATCCAGCTAAGACTGGATTTATTAAAATACTCATCTGTGCACAGTGCTACCAAAATCTCAGAGTGCAATATCAGCGTGGCTTTATCCCCTCCATTTTTCCTTTATACAGTTAAGGACTTAAAAAGCTGAAAAATACATGGAGGGAAACAAAAATAATTGACTTACTTATTCACTCAACATACTGCTGAGAAAAATGGCCTGAAAAACCCTGCCTACCAGATTATTGGTAGGTCTGAGGTCTAAGGATTCCCCAGAAGAAAGAACAGGATTTTTTTTCTATCAAGAAACCTCTCGTGAGTTGTTTGGGTTTCTTTTCCATATATATATTTTTATTTTTTCCAGCCAGATTTTGACTATCCCCAATGCTCTACAGCAACGATTTTGCAAGTGCACACAGCTCTGATCAGGTCTATATCCTGACTGTGCCAAGAGATGCACAAACACAGGCTGAGCCCTTGAAGGGCCTGGGGTGTGTGGTAACAGCAGCACAGAGCACATGGTCACAAACAAACCCAGGGAATTCAGAGCTAATCACAGGAAGGACAAAGCAGTAACTACATATTTGCACAGGTGATGGCACAAAAAGTCATTTTCCTTATAGTCTGCTATGATTAGGAGTTAGTGGAAACTAATGCACATTTGAAATCCCCTTCACGGAATTTATCATCTTCAGTTTTGTTCAAAATTGCTGCAGTCATAAACAGGTGGGAGAAAGAAGAGGGAGAGGGATGTCCAGAAGTTGAGATGATGTGTTCACATGTGAAATTATACCAAGATTACTTGTGAGCTGGCAACCAGGGCAGCAAAACCTGGAGGCAGAGGCTGCAGAAATGAGGCAAAACTGACCCAGACAGAAACTCAGCTGCTGAGCAGAGAAGCAGTGAGAGAGCTCTGGGGAACCAGACATACCCAAACAGAAGCAGTGGGTCAAGCACCATGCCCAAAATTTTCCTGATTTGTTAGGTTGGGAAGAAACCCCTATTTTAGCCAAATTTCAGTTGCATTGGTAAACTGTGCTAATCACCAATACCCAACATTTTTAGGCCTTTTACTGGATCTTCATGAAGAGTTCTGGGGACAGCATAAGCCAGCAGGTAGCAAATACCTTGATGCCAAATAATGTATGTGCCCTCCGTATCAAGGATGCCATGTCCAGAACTCAGAGCTATCTTTGCCAATAGACATGACTTATTAAAAAAAAAAGTAATTTAAAGTGTGAGCTTTAGAAAAAGGCAAGAACAATACTAACACCATCATTAAAGATTATGCTTAACTATCATAACCAACAAAGGCACACTCAGTGACTTAGCCCACTACATCATGAGGAGCTCTTAGAGCTCTATAATTCCAAAAAGGGAGTCCAAAACAAAAAAAAACAAATCAGTAATAATAATAGCTACACAAGGAAATGGCTTTTACTGGCCTGAAAGCCTGCCTCACTTAGCATGAGACAACAGACTCTGCAAGATCTCAGAAATATCACAGGGTAACACAAGAAATTTCTACTCACCTCCAACTCCAGGTTCCAGCTTGTAAGATTAGTAATCAAGTATATATTACAAGATCAGTTCCTATTCTTGATTTGGAAAAAGTGCTTTCCTCTACTTACATATCTCTTAAAGCAGCATTTTTAATTAACGCCTCATTTCACAAAGACTCCAAGTTACTCAAGCTTGATGCAAATTTTCAACAGCCACGAAATTTCAACATTTATAAACCTTGGTTTGTTACCAGCTTTGCACAGAGTGCAAACACTAAAGAACCACTTTGCAAAACCATACAGGTAGAGAGGCCTTCCTCTCACTTTTTCCACACAGCCTCTACAAGCTGCCATGACTATCTGTGAATTCTGTGAGTAACAGCCAGCAAGGGGAGATAAAAAAAAAATTTAGAAAATTAGGCCTTTTATTTGATGAATTAATATTTTCACTTAGAGCCAATCATTTGATAGTCCATTCTAGAAGTGGGTTAAGCAGACTGGCTTTGTGCCTGAGCTGAACACACAAAATCACTGCATACATCTCCAAATAGAAACCAATCTATATTTGTAAAAAAATTCCTAACTTGACATTTACTGCTCTCCTTCTGTCCTTTTTTTTTGATATAAGTAATATGCAAAAGTAATATGCTGTACATGCAATTGACAACTCCTACAGTATATAATGCACTCCTCTAATAATAATTGCCTAAACAATAACTGTCAGCACTCAAACACACAGTAATGATGCCTTGTTACTTTATCACTCTATTGGAGGATGTTTCTGCTCAGCAAAACCCCAATTCAATACAGTTGAAACACTGTCTATTAATAAAGGCTTTTAACTTCCCTGTGTTTACTACAGTAGAGACATCAATACTGTGGCACCTCTAACAAATACACAAGTAACTCAAAGTACAGTAACATGGATGTGGATAATTATTCTTTAACAAGTTCATTGATTGCAGCAGATAGATTCAGCTAATTACCAAAAGAGGGAGGCCCATGGCAGAATACAAAAAATAAAATGTGTGTAAAATTCTTCTGCTTTCAATGCTGTTGTATAAAAGTTTAATAGTATAAATTGCTTCACCCATACTCATTGATGTGTCCCAGCTTACTTCAGAAAAAAAAAAGTTTCTACCCAAGCCTTACCTTTGGCAGTCATTTCTGAAATGAAATGGAAACCTGCTTCATAAATCTTGCAACAGGTGCCAAAGATTGAAAACCTGCTTGTACAGATTTCAGCCCCTGTGAAAATACTCTGGAAGTCTTGATGAAAGCCTTCTTGGTTTGGGGGGAAATGCTGGCCTAACCTCACAAATGTTTTGGAGATTTTTTTTTTTCCCCTTAAAGCAAGAGTTTCACACAGTTTCTTTCAAAAAACATAGCTAATTTTCATTAGGTTATCTGCAATGACATAGCCCACATTTATACAGTTATTAATTAGGATCTGGACACAGGCAGGCAAAAAAGGAAAGGCACTCAGCTGAAATGAGAGACAAGACTCCTCTATGGAGAGGGACTAGGGGCTAAAATATACAGAATAAATCTTGGAAGAGATGATAAATAAAGGTTAAAAAAATAAAGAGTGGGCAATCTTGAGGCCTACATTTCCCTCTCCTTGGTGGACAGACACCCAGGTTCCTTTCAGAATAGCTGCCTGCACCTCAGCTTTTCCCCATGAGAACAAGGAGCTGTCAGTCTTTGATACCCACAAGTAACAAGCAGGGCAGGACTGTAAGAATAACACAGCTTTTAGCAGCTTTCACACCATCTGAAGTCTAAGGAATCCCTAGAACAAAGGACAGGTTTTTTCTGCCAAGAAATCCCTGGTGAATTGTTTGGGTTTCTTTTCCATTATCTTTTTTTTTTTTCCATATCTATCTATTTTTTTTGCAATACAGCCAGATTTTGACCATCCACAATACTCTGGAGCAACAAGTTGTAACAGTTTGACTTTAATCTGAAAAACAGTACCCTCTTTTGATCTTTTCCTAAAAAACCGAGAAAACATCATTCAGCACCTAAAGTAAACCACAAAGCTTTGTTCTAACATTACTACTTCTTCTCAAGGACTCAGTATTTTAATATTTCTCTCTTTTAATAGTCCTCTGTGTTACACCTCCTCCCTCAGTCATTTCTCATTTCCAGCCCACTCCATAGAAAAGATATTCACCAAGTACTTTTTCCATTCTACATCTTCCTTGCCCACAAAGCACATAATCCATGCAAATCTATAATTTCACTTACCAAGCATGAAACATCCAGAATACACAGATTAATTGCAATAAAGCTCTTCAGATGGCAACAGGCTCAGCCCCTGGCCCAACACACACAAAGCAGCTCTGAAAAAGAGCTAATGAACTTAGGGACACACACCTTTTTGCAGTGAGCACACAAAGCACTGGGGCACCATCCTCCCATGTGTTTCCTATCACATCTTGATTTGCCAAGGGGTGGGAATCCCTCACACACACAAGGCTGGATTGCTCACAGGTACTTCCTATGCACTTCAAGAGGCACAGGATTAGAGCTGAGTTTTGTGGGATTTTTTTGTATGTTTTTTGCCTTTGCCTTTTTATTTCTTCCTGATGTTGAGTTTTTACTAAACTACATCCTGAGAAACTACGTGAGGCCATTAGGCAACTTAAACTCTGTGTTAGTGAAGGTTGGGGGTAGGATTTTTGTCTGGGTATTTTTTTACAAACATGTTAAGAAAGCTTCCACAGTAGATTTTGGCCTGTTTTGGGGGCAAAGGAAAGGGGCTGTAGCTCAATTGACACTCATCTTGAAAAAAACCTGAGAAGACAACCTACAATTATTATTTCTTTGATGTTCCGTGGAGGCACTACCTTTTCAAAGTATTACTGGCTTGATTTAGCTTGTAATATACCAACCTGAAGTAAAACAAAACCAAACAAAGATATTTAAGGCACAGCAGAGATATTCCTAGGTTGACTTGCTATCCAGTGTTTCCAGAACAGGATGTGAACAATCCTAACCTGAAATTCCAAATATAGAAAAGCAACATCAAAAATTAGAAGGGGGCAGAAGGAAAGAATGTAATGATGTGATTTCCTGAGGAAATAATGTGAACAGCAGTACTCAATGGCGAAATTTGGTTCAAGTCATGCAGCTGCTGTGCAGCTCTAACACAGTAAAGTTGTCACCACTGCTGGGTGACTCTGCAAGGACTCAGGACAGGGATATAACAGCTTTTGTCTAGGCTCACCTAGAGCATTATTTTAGAATAAACCGTGACAGCAACCCTCTAATTATCAGGTAACTCCCACTTGATTTGACTTGGTTTAGCTTTGTACAATGTTGTTGTGTTAGCCTTGCTGTTATTGACACCTTGAAATATTCTTAGTAATAATGCAAAAGCGTAGCCAGTTGGTAGTCCTCATCCAGCAAGCTATTTATGAATCCAGCATAAAAATGAAGATAGAGGAGTGAAGTCATGAAATGAGAGCAGAGGCTTTCCAAGTACAGACAGAACACCCAGGACAGCAGAAAAAAACAATTTGGTGATCAATTACTGGTTACTAACAGATGCAACCTTGAGATCTGGATGAAAAAAAATATATATACAATATTTGTAAAACATATCAGCTAAGATGTAATGAGGGACTGTAAACAGTGGAAAAAGGGATAAAGTGTACAGCATGCTGCAGCAAGAAGTTCTAACAGCCTCAACTGAACTCTAGCAAGGGGGGGGAAATAAAGCATTTATAATATACTTGACCTAGAAAAGGGCACAGAACTCTGGTGACTCACTGCAGCCCACCCTTCCCTCCATTCCTGCCTGAACCTGTCACAGCCCCAGAGAGAAAGGGGATGGCAAATGTCCCATCAGAGCAGAGCAGAAGGAAGTGTGTGTCACCATTTAACACATATGACTATTGAGACTGCAAGGCAAAACTCTTACAACAAATTGGCAGAGATCATCTTGATTTAGAGACAGCTGCTAGACGCTACCTGTGTCTCACAGGCTTCCAAGAGCAGGGAAAGTACTTCTCCTCCTCCCTCTCTCTCTACCTTTTAAACAGTTCTAAGCTCTCTTCAGCATGCATTTGCCTGTAAGCTGAGCCAGAGGATAAACCATTTCCATTTCAGCCAAACATCTCAGATTGAACCAAGTGTCTGTAAGGTCAGAACACTCAATTCTTCAACCCCAAAGCAAAGCAATGAAATATAAAAACACTTTGTTGCACCCGAGGGAAGCATTCAAGTGTCAGGATAGCTGATGGCTGCCATGAATCCAGACCATGACTAAGCCAGGCAACACTCTTTTTTAAAATAGCACTGCACAGATGTCCTGAGAAGCACTGTCTACTTCTTCACAATCATTTAACAATCCAAAATTAGAAATAATAGGTCTGGGGGATTATCCTTTGGTTAGTTGTTTGGGGTTTTGTTTTGGTTTGGTTTTTTTTAGCTTTGTTTATACACTTCTTGTTACTGCTATTCTGAGCCCGCTCCCATCTTGAATAACTGCAGTGAAACAGATTTATGAAAACAATGCAAAACATAACTCACTTGTGCTCAAGGGGCAGCCACTGCAGGGGTAAACTAAAGCCATCTGTTTGTTACTGTTCCTGCCACTGGGAGACCACAGGCACTTCATTGCTTCCCACGTACAGGATTATCACACAGGCTGCAGCACCTATTTTTCCCTTGTGCAGAAAATAGAAATCCTCAGTTGGAATAGGGCATGCCTGGGATCAGCAGTGGAGCACCAGGAAAGCTCCTTGTGCAGTCTGTGCCCTACCCTGGCATGTGCAGGGAAAAGGCACCTTCATTTTTCATCAGTGCCTTAATCTGCACCAGTGTAATTACAGCCCTCCTCAGTGATGGTAAATACAAATTCTTCTGTTCTGCGAGAAGAAGAGAAACTCGTTTTTTATGTTTCAGCAAAAAAATGAATGATGGGAATAAAAATATATTCATCCCAGCTCAAATGTTAGGATTATATAACAACTTTTGAAATGCCTGCACAGAAATTGAATGTTTTCCAGTTCAGCATCCTAACAGTCCTCTTATAAAACCACAACAGAGACAAAAGGAAGGCTTTTCTTATTTGCCACAATATACTTTAAAGGCTGCAAAAGATCAGCCATGGGTAATTTATACCGTTTTATTTCCATTACAGCACGTCCTTTGGACACAGAAAATTACTTAAGTGTCTTACAAGTTACCACTACACAACCAACACCTTGGAAGCCTTCACTGTGATTTGAAAGTGTCTACTGAAGACAGTAAATGACAATCTATTTACTAGCTTAATTAGTAAATAGTTAAGCTCATAGGTTTTTGCTTAATTGCAGTCCTCTATACCACTGATTAATTGAAAATATATATTAAAAAAATATCTGAAGCATCTGAAATTACCATGTAAGAGATTGGAAGCCTTTAGTATTCAAGACACAGCAGCCTGTTGCTTAGTATTTTTTTTTTTTTGGGAAACAGCATGAATTTACTACTGCAAACCCAGCTAGCAGTGAGAAACTTTTGAATCTGAAATTCTTGAGTGTCATGCTTTCTTCAAGAATTATTAAAATGGAGATTTGCTACAGTTTATAGTTTGTAAACTAAATCCCAAGGAGTCCTACCTAATCCTCCTTTTTTTTCCTTCTGTAGCTATCAAACAAGTTTCAGTCAAGGTAACGTGGTTACAATCTATTTGTATACATTGTTTATCACAACAAATAGCATTTGTAACAAGGAACAGAGCAAGAAAAATGCATTTTGCACTGGTTTTATATGTTTATTCTCCCTGAGACGTGAAGTCATTTACTCTGCCCTGCGGAACATTTAATCCTTTTTACCATTCAGATCCAACAGGATTTAAGGACGTGCAGCATCTCCCGGGGCAGGGCCTGAGAGCATTCCAAGACAAACCCCTTCTCAACCAGCCTTACAGCCCCAGCAGGACTCCACTCCTGGGATGATGGGATCTGTTATTTTTAGAACTGATAATTACTCATTCTGACATGCCAACTTCTAAAAACTGGCAGAGAAAACTGACAAGTACATGAAATATTCTATTCAAAATGAGGAGAGGGATATGACTGCTCCCTCCTATTTTCTAATGGTGTATCAGAGCAGGGCTGTTTTCTACAGAGGACAGTATTTCTTCACCTTCACCAGTTCAAACTGTCAGAAATATCTATATATCTATATATATAGATATATAGATATAATTTGGCCTTGGTGTACTTCTTCCTTGGCATAAATAAAAACCTTGAAAGTTTTTAGGAAGTGCTCTAAAAAAAAAAAACAAACAAACAAACAAAAAAAAAAACCACCACTGCACACACAAAAGCAAAACAAACAAAAAAACCCTCAAAAATACACACAAAAAGCAAACAAACAAAAACCCAAAATAACCCCCAAAATATAAAAAAA